>DWQK01003752.1:0-11186 GCA_018231225.1 Noctuana stator | reverse complement strand
GCGCGCATGAAATTTGCCACTAGCGGTCACCCATCCGAGTACCGGCCGCGCCCGACGTTGCTTAACAACGTGACCGCCATAACCACATAAAATAAAGATGGCCAAAACTTAGTAAAAGTGGTTTCAACTAATGGTTTCACTACAACACAGATACATTTTTATCATTATAAATTAAAATGTAATTACATATCTAATATCTATAAAATCACATGCTAACATTTACGCATCAATACTTCATTCAATAATTTTAGTTTTCAAGTTAATTATTGACTTATATTATCTGTTTAATTACTTGTTAATTCGAGCATACAAGTACGCCATTAACTACTAATTAATCTCTATACGCCAAACCCTGTTTCTGTTAAAACCACGGCAACGGTAACTACGGAACTAGAGAAAATACGACAGAAATGCCCTTACATAGTAATGTAAAAAATAATGTAATGTAATAATACTTATGCTTATTAACACTAATGCTTATTTCAATAGATAGGTAATAATTTTCTAAACAGTTATTGTAATGTATCAACGACTAACAAATATTACTATATTTACATTCATGGTCATATATGAAATATACTGATGAGTGTTTTGTAATGACTCATTCATTCGGCACGGATTCACAGGACTGGAATCGGAAAGTGACCGATATGAAATGCGACCGGTCATTTGTACCTACCTATTCTGTAGTCAAATAAACAACTTTAATCTGAATAATAATCCTGTTTTAATACAAAAGGAAAATAGTGTTTTATTCACGATGCTGCATAAAATTTTAATGACATAAGTATATATTTGGTAATTTGTTTGTTAGACGAACTTTTTTCCTTTTTTGCATGTTGTATTGATAGATAGGTAGATAGATAGATTAATAGAACGATAACTAGATACATAGATAAATATATAGATAGATACATAGAGAATACCTAAGTCTATCCATAGGATCTTATGAGTAAGCATAATAAATTATGTTATTGTAAAATAAAAAATATTTTTTGAAAGAAAAAATAAATAATAATTTGAATTAAAAAAAAGAAACTAACAATTATTTTAAATATGTTTTGCCATGGAAAAAGAACTCCTCATTCACAGGAATGCTTCAGGATAAGATCGCTTTTTCTATGACCCGGTTATCGCTTAAGAAAGTTGTACAAACTTTTTCAATTAAACTTTCTTGCACCTTGATAGAGGGTGACTCAGCAGCGATGCAAACATTCTCTTATACGAGAATTTAAATCTTAACATTTAGTAGTTAAGGTTGAAATTTCCATCCAGGGCATTTGATTTTTTAAGTAACATTATTATTTAGAACGATTATACATGGTTCGGCTAAAACTAGGTCTAGTTTTCTTACAAATACCAATCTAACCATTGTCGCAATATAGAGTCGCAAAGGCTTTACCGGCTTTGAAGGCTCTTTAGCGCTTTTTTTGAAGAAATATACCTATAACTTAGACGTACCTAAGAATTAACATCTGAATCGAATTGTGGAAAACCTCTAAGCGCCACGATTCTAAATGATGTGAATGGAACTTCGACTGGTGATAAGCATAGTGTATTTAACAATTTAATGCGGTAAGTAGGTATTTCTAGAATCTTGTGAGCGATGTGAGTCATCATGAGATCAACGATAGGTTTTGCTGTATTAATAACAGGCATTAGATTAGATAACAGTTAAGTAAATGCCACTGAAACTGCCCGTTCAATCAACCTCCCACTTCCGTTTGCAATAAATTTAAAACCAATAAAACAAGTTGTTTAATAAATACAAAATTTTATTAAATTGTTACATTTCAGAAAATTAATATTATAACAATACGTACAAAGGTCAGTTAATAAATAATATTGTAACAATACTTACATATGATTTATAAAATAAGTAACAAAAATCAATAATTTCTACAATTCCTTAAAAAAATAAGTTAACTTTTAGAGTCCTTTAATAATGCAAAATGTAATTATCCTTTCACAAATTCAAATTTCATTTATTTAAATGAACTTCAATTGTTTTATGTACGCAATTTGTTACTTATTTAATTTTAAAGACTAGTTAAATTTTAAATTATGAACAATAAAAGGAAAATTGACTACGAAAATGTGATGTGACTGAAGTTAATTCAATGCTAATTTCTACCTTTTATTACTAAACACTAAAAACTTACTACATATTAATATCGACAAAATAACAAGGGTTTTCGGTCTACAGGGGAATAAAAATCACAGATAACATAACAACTCAAAGCTCCTTAAGCTTAATTTACATATATAATGTGGTAAATTTAGTGCAGTTTGGGCATTGCGTATCGTGCATCTCACTAAAATTAAATGGAGTGGTGTCAATAACAAATTTCTATTGAATTATGTAAAAAACATCTCTCTTCTCACTTCTTCTCTACTTTGGTGGAGTCCGCGACTCAGAAGTCATGAGGGAAGCTACCGCAAAGGCGACAGTCGCTAATGTCAATATACCTACACCCTGTTATGATTCTATGAAAATTTACTTCAAACATCTTCATTATCCTCTTTGGCACACTAAACTTATTCTAACAAATGAAGATATATTTCTATTCCCTTGTAAAGTTTAATTTTAATGACATTATTCTAAGTTAAATATGAAACAGTCTTTAAGCTTAATATTACAACTGGCAAGATATCTTTATCTCTTATACCTAGCAGTGTCGATAGTACTCTAATAGTACTTTATTGTTTCGAAGTATCTATTGTATAAACAAGAAAGATTACATACTAAAATTAAGTATAATAATAACAATATCGTTATTGTGTTACGCCAAACCGATATAAACTTACTAACGTTTTAGAAGAATTTTTCCAGACTTACATAATTATATTCACAAAAATTTTAGTTTATGAAAAATTCATACAGGTCTCTTACATACACAATATTATGACTTATACTTAGGTACATCTATGACGTGTTTGTATCAACTACCTACTGCGTTGGCGTTGGTAAAAAGATAATTGAGTCACTTTACCACAGTAAGTATATTAGCACCGAATTGCAAAGATTACTCAAACCTTAATACACAATATTGTATAGTTACCTCATTAACAGATGACAGAAACCTTTGGAATATACAAGAACTTATTCCTATAGCATTCAATATTTATTTAGCTGAACACATAAAATTTCCTCAACAATAGATTTTGTATCTTTGTAATGATCTTGACGCAAATTGTTTGCCCGAGCTCTGGTAATAATGTATCAGAGTACGTGTTTTTCTATTAAAACAATATCTAGTAATTCATAAATATATTTTAAAAATAATTCCCTTTATGACGTACATACATCATCACTACATAGTATAAAACAAAGTCGCTTTCTCTGTCCCTATATCCCTATGTATCGTTAAACCTTTAAAACTACGCAACGGATTTTGATGCGGAATAAGACTACATTTTTAAAGATCCCTTGGAATGGGGAACGAAGGATTTAACTTTTCCGTTTTAAAGCCTAGTTGCCTTAGTCGTTATGTTGATTACAGTACTTAATTAAACTGTGTCATCATTAACCGTTCGTTTAAAAATAAATAATTATATACTCGTACCTACCTATTGACATTTTCCGATTCAAAGAAAAGGTTAGCTTTGAAAAATATATTATGTTCATTTACATTTTTTTTTGATATTCCTTCCTATTTTCACAACTGATCAATCTTAAAACTTGTGCAAAATTTTGACATTTAAAAGTCACCGTGGGCCTTTAGCTTTGATGCTAATTAACCACGCCTTGTAGAGGCTGTGCTCTATCGGTAACTACGAGTTCTATTCCCACGCATGTCATTATATATCTAAAACTTATAAAAGTTAGCACGAATGATTGTTACATTATCTTCTTCTTCTTCTTGAATTACTACCGTTAAGTAGCTTTTCTATGACCAACTGCTGGACATAGGTTTGTTCCCACAAACGGGGAAGATATAAAAAGATTATACTCCACCACGCAGCTCCAATACGGATTACAAAACGATAATTATATTCAGCCATTCCCTGTTAAATATTCGGGACTGTTTCGATATTTTTCATTCCTTTCTTCGAACAAGAAATTTCCATTTTTTAAACATTAACAGCTTAATTTCTTTTTTGACCTGTAACAAAGAGAACGTTCAATCAATAAATAAAAAAAAATAATTATAAAGTAAATAATAATTTTAATTGTGTAGAATGTATATATATATATATATGTGTATGTACACATATATATATATATATATATGTGTAAATTAATTACCCTAATTTTAATTTGATTCTAATTACATTTTTTAATATATATTTTTTCAAAAGAAAGTTTCATCCCCATACTTATTATAATTTTTTTTTATATAATTATGTACTATCTCTGATCTGATAATACTAATGCCCATTACTACTATTTTATAATTCCTCTTTATAGAGGAAAGATTTGATTGTTTGTTTGTTTGTATTGAATAGGCTCCGAAACTACTGGACCGATTTAAAAAATTATTTTTCTGTATGATAGCTATATCCATGAGGAAGGCTATCAAGCATTACGCTACTATTCTTAACTCAGGTGAAACCGCGTGGCACAGCTAGTATATAATATAATAATTTATAATTCAATTTCATTTTTTAAAATACCTATAAACCTAAGTACATAATTTGTTATTTCGTGGACAATTCTCAGGTACCTACGACTTATCCAAAAAACGCCTTGACTCATACTGATTACATTACGTAATTAGCATGTGCATTACAGCATCAAGTGATTCTTATTCTAATTTTAATAATGAATTATGAAAAATCTGTTTACTTTTTCAACTAAACAAGTAAGTGTTCAGTCTCAATGGACTTAAAGTTAACTTCTTGTTATTTTCAATTCTTTGCTCGAGAAAAAAGAAAAGTATGTATCGGTCGTAAACAACTTGTATAACTTGGAAAGTAAAGTCCAATATTAACTCAAGATACACTTTCAGAACCGCTTGTAATCTTTATTTGCGCTCTTTCAACGTAATGCAAATATAACTAAGTCCTATTAACACACTTTTAACGCGCTAAGCCTTACCGTTATCTGAGTTAGTTCTAGACACTGCAATATGTGATAACTTCTGATTTATGAACATATTTAACAATGCATTTTGTGGTTTGTTTATCTTTTTAGCGTAAAGAAATCATTATTGCGTATTTGGAAATATATATATATAATTTAGTATTGAATAGAATATCAGTTCTATCAGGACTGCCTGCAACTATAAAACTCATTTACGGTGTATAAACATGTATCTAAAATCATCGAGCTATTGGTTGGTAGTACTGCATACAATATAAATTTACTAGTATGATAAAGACAGCTGAATCAAACATGGCTCCTGGTGTAGTAGTCATTGGCCGGTATCATGGCCACTGCTACCTCCAACACGTAAAGAAAGTTCATGTTATCATTGACGTTATCACCTTATCTTTTATAACGTATTAACGACAAAATATTTGCTCAAAACGTTTGCTTTGAGATAAATTTTCTTCATAATGTTCTTAGTAATCCGTTTTTGTTTGAAGGATTTTTTGAAGAAATAATAATTAGATACTACCTTGTTTTATTCTCACAGAAAAGTTTAAGTAAAAATTGTTTATTAAAACTTCATGAGTGACAGTTTTCTGTTATAATAAATTATAGCTCGAGTTAAGAAACAACTGATATCAAAATTGTCGCTTACTTAATGCAAATGTACAAATTCAAGTCTTTCATAGTTTTTTCATAGATGCCAAGGACAGAACTGAACCAAATTGTAATTAATTGTAATGAGTTGTACCTACACTACCAGCGTTTAAATAACAAACCCTCCCAGTCGATAGTGATGAGGTTACAAACATAAAAAAAAGTAGTTGTATTGAGAAACTCCTCTTTTTTGAAGTCAACACAACAAATCATTACATTACACATACTACACTACATAACAATCATATACCATATACGTATCATAATTAATAATTTGTTATTTACGCACTTGCTTTCAAAGGAGCGCCGAGAGTTTTTTTCCGCCGGCTTTTTTCTCCCGGCCTACCTCAGCCAAAAAGTTGCACAGTATTATTTAACGTTCATCCAGTGTACACAAATACCTTATCTATACTAATATATAAAGCTGAACAGTTTGTTTGTTTGTTTGAACACGCTAATCTCTGGAACTACAAGTCGGATTTGAAAAAATCTTTTTGTGTCTGATAGCTACGTTAATGAGGAAGTTTATTAGGAATTCTTAAAGCGGGTGAAACCGCGTGATACAGCTAGTGATAAATAAAAGTTTAAGTTAGACGTATTCTTCTACTGTAACCAACCCAAACCAAATAAAAAATTGCATAATATCTATTTTGCTTACTAGTGTTACGCAATACTTAAGGCTTCGTCATCTGTATCGTAAGTTTTGCCGATATAAAGTGTAATCACTTCCGTTTCGAATTATCAATCAGTTTTACTGTTATCGTGACAAATAACTCGAAGTGTCTCCGATACAGAGAAAATATTAATATTACTTGTTATTGTTTATTTTTAGACTTTATTTAATGGTATTTTCTTAAAAATGTGACTAAGGTGATAGTCAGTATCTGCGTCACTAGATTTTTAGTGGTCACTCCAATTAACACTATTAATTGTTTTCAATTTTAGTTTTCAAGGTTAGTTTAGTTTAGTTTAATTTTTAATTTTAATTTACCGTATTACCTAACGTTCACCAGCATGTGATACACTTATGATGAATAAAAAATTTTTGACTTTGACTTTGACTAATTACTCAACTTGTATTGTAGAGAAACAGTCACTGATTTTCAGTGCATGAACATAGTTGAACATTATTTTTAACATAATTTTTGTATAATTTCTCGTACTATTTGATAGTTAAATTATATTAAGACTCCAAAATAAATGTCAAACAAATATACCTGCTGTAGTATAATTATCTTAAAAACTGGTTTTGGGTCTAGGATCACTTAATATTAGGTATGTTATCAGTCAGTTTTAGAAGACTTTTAAACAGGATCTTACCACGATCTTTTAATGTACATTTCTTTAATAGCATTTCGGCAAATTTGCCGTATTCTTTTTTTTTTAAGAATATAGTGTTGTATAATGTGTAATGTTGTTTAAGAATGAATGTTGGCTTCGTTATCTCCCATTAACTCGGTGGCATTCTAACAATAAAGTGGCAGAAAACCGACTACAGATTATGTGGGTTGGCAGGTAAATAAAACCAGAGTTAAGTATTGTTACGTGTTAAATAAAAAAAAAATTGTTCAAATAATTTAAAAAAAATTTTTAGGCTCGTTCACCTCTATCAGTTAGGGGTAAGAAAAATAGGTTAGGTTTATCCTATTTTCAGACCTATTGATAAAATATATGATTTCATAAGAATCGCTCAAGCCGCTTCGGAAGAGTTTTGTTACTATCACACATGTGACACGAGAATTTTACTTTTTATTTATTTAGATTTCTCATATACCTACGATAATATAAACAGAAGTAACATCTTCAAACCTTACCATTGCACCGTTTGCAAAACACGTGAACTCTGCAATAATCAATCGGACACTTGTGGACATTAATCACATCTCGTTTTGATCTATTTTTCACTAAACTTAAACTTTCCTTATATTCACTAGGGCCTGCTACATTCTGGGTTCGCGCCCGTGCATCCACGGTCAATGCCATTAAGGCTAAGCAAAGGACGGTGACGAGAACAGTCCACCTCATGTTGTATACTCAAACGTGTTTCACTCACTGAACGTATGTGGATACGCTGCCTTCATATATATGAGGTGTGACTCACGACATTTGCTTTCTGTAGGCTCGCGGCGCCGATATCTGAATCATCTTGCGGTCCAAATGATTAGCACCTATCTTGACTAAAACACAACTAATAAATTAGCTTAGGTTTATGTATGTTAAGAGAGGCAAAGTACTGCAAAGCTAGAAAACGCACAAGGACTGAACAAATAAAATCTGACATTGGTGCTTTTGCATTGGACCCTCTTATAAGCGCCCGCGCTCGTTCAGAAATCTAGGTACCTAATAGTATGCGTTGTTCAATATTGATCCGTATGGTGTAGTACCAGTCCACCATCCGAAGGGTCCTGGATTCGATTCTCGACTGGGCAGAATGTAGATGTCTGTTCCCAGTCTGGGTGTTTGTGTAATTGGTAATTGTCTTTGTGTGTACTAATGGCAACCACGACACAAGTAATCCTTAGTATAGGGCTATAAGTGTGAATTATGAAGCGCTTTAGTAATATATTTTTAATAAAATCACATTTATTTTTATAATTAACTACATTACTAAAACAGTTACACCGCCTAGTTGATTAAACACGGTCCAGTGATGTTAACTTATGGTTAAGTATTACGAGTACATAGATCTGGGTTATACATTATTGTTTCGAGATAATTAAACAATGATTAAGGTCGGTTTCTTATTTATATTTCTTTATTTCTTATGTAAATCCTATCAACTTATAATCTCTTGTAAATAAAGGGAAGTGTTAAGATAACACTATAATCTTTGATCACTATTAGTAACCAGATACATTCATTTAAAAGTGTCCCAAAGAAGGTCGCAACAATATAGACATAAAATATATTTAGGTACTAAGGTTTTTTCAGGAAATTACATTTCCATTTTATTTACATTACAGTATTGACAAGTGTACAATAAAAATAATAGTAATAATTCGAACCGAAAATATGAAACTGCATTCTTTTAAAGCGTCCTAGAAATTTTTGAATGAGCACTGAGGCATATTTGCATTCGGTCGCAACTATATTAAAAGCGCACTCAAATAGGTGCTCATTTAATGCAAAGGTTCTTTCTTGCTAAGCTAAGCTAAAAAAATACATACCTATTAAAATATAGAGAAATATAAATGACAAAATAGACCAAAGCATTATGTTGTAATCATACCACTACGCTGATTTTCAGTAAAACCCGATGAGACAGTTCAGTCATTTCAATAGGTTTCATAAATCTTTTTCAATAGTCGTTTCCCGTAGGTATAATGATTTTATTAAGTCACCGATTGGCGCCTGACCAAATCAATAGCAACAGAATTCGCAAATTTCATTTACCTTATATGTACATAATAACAGCGTAACGGAAGGCTGAATCTTTACCACAAAATGACCTCTATATGTGTTTGTAATATTATTAATATGTATTTAATAACTTTACAACCGCAATTCTTCTTCTATACATATGCAAATTTTCTGGACAAACCTGATGACTGAGTGTCCCACGGATCAACGCACAGTCTAAACCGCTGTAGGCATCCGCAAAGAAAGGATTTTCCGAAATTCTACGCCCTAGGGGGTGGAAAATGGCGGCAAAGTTTGTATGAGACAACACGATTCCATAGTCCAATCTACTTCGAAATTCCATGATTATAGGACAGTGAGTAATAACATTTTTAAAAAGGATTTTATTGGGGGTTCAAGGAAATGAACATAATAGGTACCTAAACATAATTATGCGTCATATGAATCAATATTCTAATAACTAAGTAAGTAATTGAGCCATTGTATATACATATACAGCAGTGGTTTTTAAAGTTTAATATATTTGATTACGCCACCCTGCGCACTAAAATTATTATATAATGCCACGCACGCGTCAATTTTATCATACGTGTGAGTGGTCTTAAATCGGTATAATAATCATTTTATTGCATTCTGTAATGGTTAAATCATAGCGATATGTAATCTAATCAATGTATTGAAACAAATATTTTGATTATCTGATAGTATTAAATGTTTTCAGTATTAGATCATAGTACAGATAGCTGTAATACTTATTATTTTCATCTTTAAGAAATTAATAGTAATTATAAAGCTACACACTCATAGACCCAAACTAGGATTCGCTGTGTTACAGGAGCCACACAAAGACACAAAAACACCCAGACCGAGAACAGAAAATTTAAAATCATCATTTAAATTTCTGATCCGCCGGGAAACGCGGCGCCTAACGCGGGCTCGTCTTGAGGAATTTGACAACTTTATACTCTACGTCCCATCCGGGGTCACTGTCTGGAAGGATAAAAGTACTAGCCACCCATGACCCCAGAAACCCTCAATACCTACCTTAAGGTTAGTACTGTATTGCTAAACTTAAGGTACTCTGTATTACCAAACTTAAGGTAGGTACTACTTTTTACTTCTCAGCATGAAAAGTAAGTAAAGTTTCCTCCATTACTCCGCCAAGGCCTCAATTCTCATATCAGACGAGACCGTAAACTATCGGGATGGTTGTTGCCGCTATTTCCACTAGAACACAGTTCCACTTGCGAACCGGCCTCATTAACCCAGTTTTCTTATTATTTGCTTTACAAACTGCTCTTTGGATATATGAATGTGTTTTTTACGAGACCAATTGATTGGAACAGGTACAGAAAATACGAGGAGTTTTTATATTATTTCCTTTCATGACAGTTTTCTGTCATTAAAGATGTAAATGACTTTACGCGTGTGAGCATTAAGGCGCTTGTAGCAGTTCGGAATGACTGACTGATGGATCAACGCACACCCTAAACTGCTGATCGTAGAGACCTGACACTTGGAGGGTGTGTTCTTTATATGACGTAGGCATCTGATAAGAAAGGATTTTTTGGAAATTCTATCCCTAAGAGGGTGAAAAATAGGGCCAAAGTTTGTATGGGACAACATGAGTTCTTGGTTCAATTAATTAAAAAATCCTCGCGCATAAAAACGATCTCGCATATACTATCGGTAAATAAACTTCCTTCCCGAAACACTGATTTTAATAACAAAAACCTTTGAATAAAGGCGGAACCTTGATAGTGCAAATATTGTCTATTTACTAACAATATTATTTAATTAAGAGTAAAAAACTGTTAAGACAGTTTTTGTGAGAAAATAAGCGACCGTCCTTGTTCAATTTGTCATAGACGAGTGACGTCACCTAGGGGCCTAGTACGAGTTTTGACTGTTACGATCAATTTACGACAGAGACAAATGTAGACAAATATACTAATGGTACAGCCATTACTCTACTGCTATACCATACTATCCAGACTATCCTACTGCTGGGCACGTGTCTACTTATAAATACGAGAAGGATTCAGGCCATAAGTACGGGTTGGCTTCAACCCTTTTTATGTCCCACTGCTGGGTACGGGTCTCTCCCCACAACCGGGGAAGGCCTGGAGCATAC
>DWQK01003751.1:0-11187 GCA_018231225.1 Noctuana stator | reverse complement strand
AGCGCGCGTGAAATTTGCCACTAACGGTCACCCATCCGAGTACCGACCGTGCCCTACGTTGCGTAACAGTGAGATCGCTTGCGATCCACAGTAGCAGCGGGACTATGCGCATTTCGTACATATATGTATTGTATATAGGTGAGATATACGGGTGGCAAATGTCTAAATATAATTCATTTTCTCCCAGTGTTTGCATGTTAGCAAACAAAATTGTTTGCTTACAAACTCTGCAGTGAGTCTTTTGTTTAACTCAACATTACAGCTCCTCTTTGATCTGACGAAGGAAGAGACGAACTTCTGACGCTCTTTGCTTAAGAAATTGTTCGTACGAAAACGTACGTCCACAGTGCTAAAGTAGTTTAAGGTGGGAATAATGCACTGCGTTGAATCATTTTGATGAATTGGCAATAATAAAGAGGATATTGTAGTTTGTTAATAAATATGTAGTAATAATAAGATCAAATAGATGCCAACGAAAGATATAATACATGTCGATGGAGTTAAAAATAAAGGAGATAGTAGAGATATTGGACGAAATGGATATGAAAATACAGGGGCACAAATCAAGATAAAACAAAAACAGGTGTAGAGTTAAGATAGAGAGAATAATAGACACAGACAGAAAATAGACTTAGAGTAGAGTAGAGTAGAGTAGAGAGAAGATGTATTTATCAGGGTACAAGGAACGAAATAAATGTGTTCAATAATAAAATAATTACGCATAACGAAAAAAACCGTTTTAAAAATTGTCGCGCGCAATATTTACTGCAAATGTATGACATATGAATTTCTCATGGATGCCAGCGTCAGACTAAAACAGAAATAAAATGAGACCACACGCAGCAGCTTCCAAATAAAAAAGAATCATCAAAATCAGTTCACTCAGTCCAAATTTCGGAGGTATCAGGCAAAAAGATACAGTCCAATTCAGAACCTTTTTTGAAGCCGATTGAAAATAACACGCGCATTTGAATCATTTATTTCAATGAAGGAACGCTTCAACGAAGTAAACAATAGTACTTAACGGGCTACATCTCACAAACAGCAGCGATTCAAAGCTTACATGGCCTTTGATCAGGAAAGGGCTGTTGTCTCAAGAGCACGGAACAAACTATTAACACCCGTTGTACTCGCCTTTTGACACTCGTATTCATTTAACAAAGAAAACGTTAACACGAGGGCACCGTGCACCCGTAGAATACATAATTGTCTTGTCTACTTTAGAAATGAAAGCCATTATTTTGAATGTTTTATATATTTTTAGTAGTTTTATATTATAATAAATAAAAGACGAAAAAACATTACTAAATTTTACTGAAAAACTTTTTGATTACAAAATTCCCAAAACAAAATACAATATATAAACAAAATACAAAATATTGTGTTATTTTAATGCTTTAAGGAAGGCATGTTCTTTAATAATGTAGATACTAAACTCAAATAGTTGATGATGAGTTGATGTTGATGTTTAGAACGAAATAAGTAGTTATTTCAGTTAGTTTAATAAGAATTTCTTTTTTGCATTAGAACCGTTGCAGCTATCAAAATAAGAATTACATTTATCCATAGAGTTTTGTTCGGAACAAACAATTGTATTTCGTCCCTAGAAATGACTACGTGCATGTAGCCTCTGCATATTACAAACATAATATACGCATCGCTCATTAGTGAATCACAATTTAAACGTTAATACCCTCCGGTATAATTCCCTTGTGGGTATCATGAATGCAGTGCTGATTATTCATAATACAGCAAATACGGTTCTCCTTTTTAATGAAAAACAATTCATAAAGAACTGAACATTGTATATCTATTCATAATTCGTAAGCGGGGGCGTTTAGTACCATTGAGAAAATACTTATTGCTAAAGTTTAACACCTCGATAGTTTCTCTTCACGTTGTAGTCAGCCTCCACTGATGCCCCGCCCTAATAAAACAGGTTGACCGCTAAACAGGTTGGCCGCTAGCTGCTAATCAGTAGTTAGTTGTTATCGCTTGCATGAAGGTTTCTGGCTTAGTACTACCAATTATAATTAACAGCACGATAGCCGTTTAATGAAGCAGCATGGGGAATATTGGTGAATATTCTGGAACATAAAAGAGGACTACAGACAGACTATTATAAAAATCCAAAGCTACGAGTATTTCCAACTATCCATAAAAACCTTTTTGTGATTGTAACGTTTTCACGCATCAAGAATTTATATAGCATTTTTGATAAACTATACGAAACAGGCTTATTTCGAAACACCTCTGCATTTAAATTGTGCAAGGGAGATATTGTTGCAGGAGAATAAAAAAAGCCACAAATAAACATTAATTAATGTACGAGCCAACGCTTCCTGTAAAGAAGTTTACACATTACATTATTTTATTGGTCGTTCTATTTAATAACCGATTCCCTGCTTTTGTTATACAAAATAATATTTAATCGACGACACGTAAAGTGTAGTGGTTACCGCGCCATTCCGCCATTTGAAGGATCCCGGGTTCGATCCCCGGCGGGGCAGAAATTTAAATGATGAATTTCTATTACCAGTCTGGGTGTTTGTGTATTTGTCTTTGTATCTGTCCATGGCATCCACGACACAGGAATCCTAGTGTGGGGCTGTGAGTGTGAAGCGTTATTTATTTTTTATTTATTTATAAATGTACACCTTGAACCGTCTTCGTTGAAATCGTCTTTTATTTAATGCATTACGATTACCTACCTAAAGCTATAAATTGGCCCAAATAGTGTTATGATTTCGAGACTTAACATCGACAAACCGACACTGCGGGTGTTCAGTGCTCATAAAACTGGAATTAAAAGGATTTTCCAAGCGGTGTAAACGCGGCCTCAACCAGCGCGGATGCTCCTGCGTATTTGTCATTAATAATTCAAAGTTAATGTACCGATCGCTCATTTGGGAGCCATTGCAGCCGGCGATGCAAAGTTGCCCACATAAATCCTTCTGCAATACGAATAAGGCACATTTCAACAATCCGCCATAATTATCTCTGTTTAAAATTCATATTAAAATTAAATGTTTTGCTAGCGAATAACTTTGCTGTACTATGTGTCCGTTTAAAGCATTGTTATTTTAGGGTCTGGCCACATTGATCGATGGCCTTTCGCATTTTGCCGAATGAAAATGAACACACTTTTACGCATTATGCAGTACGCAGCTGTACGGAGGCGTTCCTTACCCTACGGTAAGTCTACGACCTTCGATCGTCTTTGCCGTCAGCCGTCGATGACCGATTGCGTTTCGTGTCAGTCGACCGCCGGAGCGCGTTCACCGTCTCGACGCAAAATAATGCGTACATCGTTCCTTTGCGCTCTTTTTGCGGCGTGCGACAAACCGTCGAACGCCGTCGATCAATGTGGCCCGACCCTACATGTTTGATACTGAACATTGCATGTTTAAACTGATGCTTTTATTGTAAAGTGAGTTACATTTTTGTAAGGTTCAAAACTAAAACACGAGTGCTACGTACGTTTCTTTAACGTAGGAACATATTTGCTATGTCAATAGTACGAATATTATACAAACTTATATACAAACAGCAAGCTTTGTTGGTTTTCTCATAAAAGGGAAGGCTGCCCTTGCTAAACGCGTTATGCCCTAAGGTGCTCTTAATATTGAATGAACACGAAACAGATCCTTTGTGAGGCATCAAAGGAGAAAAAGTATCAGTTATATTAAGGGCGAACCCTCAGCTATTGAATTTTGGCAATATCCTAAGTTTTAACGTCTTAAGATCCGGCAAATATCGAAAGTGCTGGCTAGCCAACTGGAAATTTGGCCGTGCCGTTGTAATGTATTATGGTACGGTTACCACTAATTTTGTTTCATAGAATATCCATAAAATACCTACAGACTTAATTAAATGACATTATTGTAATATACTGTTAGTCAGGTCATAAGCGTTCACACTCAATTTAAGAGTAATTAGCTACTGAAATATAAGGTGCTGCCAGACATAGACTAACTAAAATAAATGGACGGATTGTCAGTAAAACACAAGCGATTCTACCGTAATAAATATGTCCCTTGTCACGTGTATACTCTCACATTCACAGCATGATAATACACTCGATCTCGTCGATCGCCTGTGCGACTCTGACCTCGCTCGAATGACATTCACTCACACAATCAGACGCTGCCGCCATCTTTGTACTTCACTGAGTCCTAGTACTAAATTACGTCCGATTTTCTAGTTGGTCTATGTTGGCAGATAGCTGATATTTATACAGTTTTTAAGTAATGCGTTTTCCTACCCACCCTACTATAGCTCATATAAAAGTACATCCATGTCTCAATTTTTTTTAACACTATGGCAACCCTCATAGACGCTTGATCGTGAATATCATGATCAAAGATGTAAAGCAATTTCTTTCGCGGCACAATGGAAGGGATCGCCAGGAATTTAGATTAAAAATGATCCTAACAGAGGTGCAATGTTACGTGAAATTCTACGCTATTAATTTATTCTTCATTACCTATACAGACCTGAATACCTTGCCAATCGTTTCTGGGGAATGAGTTTCAACCCTTATTGTTTCTATTCCAACTCACACCTGCGAGTTTTCAATTACACATATATTCAAAGTATTTTTTGGAATCAAAACCAATTGACGAAATAAAACGACCTTCTCAATAAAATAATAATAAATAACCCTTCACACTCACAGCCCCACACTAGAATTCCCTGTGTTGTGGGTGCCATGACACACACAAAGAAACACACAACAACAGACTCAGACCGAGAACAGAAATCCTTAAATTTTCGTTTGCCGGGGATCGAACTTCCAACATCCGAAGATCCTTCGAACTTTGGACTGACGTAACCACTACACCACGCGGGCCGTCAAAACTGTCAGAATTTAAATTTGGAACATAATAATATGTCATGCTGAGCGCAATTTAATTTTACTCTTTGCTGTGCAGAGAATGGCACGTTGAAATTTAGTATGTACCTACTCGTAACTAACACAACTTGAGGTAGTTCACTAACAGTTTGACGATGTGCTCATGTATTCCTACAGGTGTAGCAATTACTTTGAAACTAGTAAAGTGTTTGTAGGGAGCCAAGAGGAGTAAGTTAGTCCTCGTAGCGGTGGCTTGGTAAGCTTGAACTGTTCAACAATATTTTAATTTGGTAAGAGGATAGTTATTTTACTGCATTATTGCTTAAATCGCTTTATTTTGTAACAGACTTATTAGTATATCAGATACGTATCAGTAGCGAATGGTTAATACAAACCGATTTTCATCGGCTCACCGGATTAATAGTTCGTTAAAGCACTGAATTTTAATTAGGAGCTATTAATTTTAATAACTCTACATAAGTTATGTCTTGCATTTTGTATCAAAAAAATGTATATCAAATAACTAACATTACACACATCTTTCATCTAAAAACCTTAATAAACCTAACAGATATAGATCAAGTGATTATCATCCCGAGGACTAAACGCTATAGAAACATTAGATACCAAAATAAAACTATTCTAACTTAATCCAGTTCATTCGATATAAGTATATCGATTATAACAAAACTTCAACTTATGTAACTGGCGGCACTTCTATTATCATTAAGTTTATAACAAACTTGCTGTGCCACGCGGTTTCACCCGCGTTAAGAATAGTAGCGTAATGCTTGATAACCTTCCTCATGTAACTATCATATAGAAAAAGATTTTTACAAATTGGTCTAGTAGTTTCGAAGCCTAGCCAAACAAACAAACAATCAAATCTTTCCTCTTTATAATATTAGTATAGATGTTTAATAATGAGTCCTTAAACTAACATTGTCGAGGTCGATCTGTTACAAACTGTAATACGTACAAAGTTCAATGAACGGAAACCCACTCTTGTCGGCAAACAAAACTGGTCCTGGGTACAGCGAGAAGCAATCAAATACTAATTTCGCTCAAACAATGACGTAAAATTAGAAATGTAGCCGTGCGTAACGGCCTTTATGGTTAGCTTCGGAATAGCGCGATAGATGGCGTTAAAACCTAACGCGTGTTATGGCTGATTAGGCGGTTGCCATTTTGAAACCAATGCATTTTCTAATCCAATTAGATCATCACTGTTCGTCTAACTGTAGATCCTAGAGGATATAATAAAATACAATAGTCTTTCCACAATGAGTCTTTGCACCTCTCATACCTTAATATACTCTTACATTATATACAATATGAATAGTACGTACAAAACGTATTCTAAACAATTCATTAATAACAGACATTAAAACAGTGAGAGTAATAATTGCACCTTATAGCGTCGTAGCAAGAATTTATTAAAATGTATTTTCGGAGTGGTCTTCGGTATTAGGTACTTTTTTATTTATTTCACAAAAACATACAGATCACAATTCACAACTTTTACAATAATAAACTTACGAGTATAGTAACAGTATATTATGACAATTTACCGGAAACGTCAGTTGCCTAAACTGGGCGAAAAACCTATTATATTGGCAACTGAACTTCCGTACTATTCTGTGATAAAACTCGATATATTTACTCACTTCTTCCCTACAAACGCTTCGAACAATTAAGAGAGTAGGCTTAGTTTCACTATCAGGCTCTTCATCGGGCTCAATATAAAATTTTCCATTTAGAAAAATTGCGATTCGATTTATAGAAATAAATGTTTAGGTCATTTGAACCGTTCGTGCCTTTGAATGCTTAGAAATCGTCGTGCCAGTCTGTTTGGAGTTAGTACACTCCTTTTATTTACCTTTACCTTTTATGTACCTTCGAAAAAAGAGCGAAGTTACGGAATATGTTAGTGAAGAAGAAATTTGAAAGTGATATGTTAAGGGTACCCCTTAATAAAAGAAATAAGATGGTATTAAATAACGAGATTCCTTATCAGTAACGTGTGATTTTATAACGCGCTCAAATCGTGCAATTATGCGTGGAGTGTGCGTCACCGTGCGTGGAATTGAAATTCATAATTATGCGCGCCGCGTTATGTGTTTTTAATGTCATAGCGAATAAGGCCCCAGGTATTTATGTGGTCAGAAGAGTTTTTTTTTAAATAAATAAATTTATAAAATAAGCAAGTTTATACTTGTGGTGAATCTATTTTTTGACGCCCTCTGCGTTAAAAAATTGATTAATAAGGCACTTAAAAATAATTACTTTAAAGTTAAAGCAACAAACAAACCTCAATAGCAATTTTAAGACAATGCTATTCACGCGAAGCCCGGCTCCATAGACCGCTTGCCACTTCGGAGGAAACTTTCCCCATTATTGCATTACAATGCCACTTGTTCCATTATTCCAAGTTCAACAACGCCGGATAGACCATTGCAAAGCACTTAAACAATGCAGATAAAATTTGATTTCAATATCTGACATAATACGAGATTAGTACGAGCTTAGAAGTAGATCTAATGTGTTGAGAGATGCGAAGTTATTCGAGATGTTTCTGGATTTGTCTATCGAACATGAGTAGGTAGTAGAGCTTACAGAGTTCCCCCGTAGAGGTACCACCGCTACCCTCATAGCCCACCGTGAAGCAAGTCGCAGCAAGTACTTGTGTTTCGTTTGAGGTGAGTTGCTGCCGGACACACTATATTTGAGGCACCTATCTCAGTATTCGTGTGTATCAACGACTCCACGTAAGACTTTAGTTAGGACTACTCTCCTATTTGAGATTGGCTGTGGATGACAATGAGACCATTTATCATCAAGTGGCCTGCATCCTCGTTTGCTACTCATAAACGAGATAAAAAACATAAAATGAAGAACCAAAATGTCAGACCTGCTTGTATCTACCTGCAACTGAAATCAGAAGACTTATTTGGATGGCTAAGATGGTTGCCGCAAGCAAAAGAAGCAATAGAGTACAGCCTTGGTTACTGGCCGGTCTTGACGCCGCGAAACTCAGGGCTCTAGAGGATTAATTAATAGTCATATTCCACTCATTAATGAGGAAGTAAACTTTCTCGGCGTAGTTCTCACGCTCAGATAACTATTTATTATTAACGTGACGAAACTTGCTAACTTCCTCTACTCATAATTTATAGCTTTCTTGCTGTAGAGTAGGAAGTCTTAACTTTCTGCTTTTGTCGTTGTTTTTGACAAAAACTATGCTAAATGATTTTATATTTAATTTAAATATTATGTAGGACCTAGTATAGTAAGTATTTAGCGACAATAGATTAATGGTTGTAGTAGGTTATGGGATTATCGGTCTTTCCCTGCAACTCAGGAATAAATATTATCATTTATTTCAACTCGTAACAATGTGTCACGCTGTTACACTTCACGATTTAGTTCTATATCTTGAAAAAGACTGCACCGATTTTGGTGAGACGCACTATTTTCAAAATTGAAGTAAACTTAAGCTTATAAAAAAGACTAGTCACAATCCGATTAATAGTTTTGGAGAAAAAAATCAGCCACACGAAAATTTTAAGGTAGACCCTTATGTGAGCTACGATTAAATAGATGTTAATCATTTCTAGACAGAAATGCTTGTCTCTTTCTTCCATGATTTGAAGCATAAATGCATAAATTCATAAAGTAATCCTCTTTTACGACCAGCACAAATCGTGTTAAGAGTTTTGGCTCATTCCCATTGTCCAATTCTTACGCAGTATCTCAATTTGTGAGTTTGCCAAAAGTACACGAAGCTAGTCATGAGCTAGTTAAAAACGGCTGTTATTATCTGGAATGCTTAACGGAAGCTCCTCTGTTCCGCTGTTACTCGATAACAGCCGCGACAGATGACAACGGAGTTTCCGAACGAAAATTCATTGAAGTCGAAAAATATTCTGGCTTGTTTCGCCGCCATGCAATTTCCCTCAAGTACCTTCTTATTTATTCTGTCTCTCTCGGCGTTTAAATATGGTTCTGTCTGAAGAATTTCATACATTTAGATGGCTGCATAATGTATGTTTGTCATCTACAAGAAATTGCTTTGTGCTGTGTTTGAATTTAAATGTAGTGGCGATGTATTAGCTCCTAGGAGTCTCAACGGTCTCAAAGATTATGCAACATCTGGCGCGGTCGATACTCGAATGGGTGACCGCTAATAATGGAAATTATTTTCATACGCGCTACCGTGCTTCGAAGGACACATTGAGCCGTCGACATCGACAGATACCAGGTTGTAAACCATGTAATTGGCCATTAACTCGTATCTCCACCGATCTGCATTGTAGCAGCGTGATGTAGGGAAAGAGCCGTGCCCAATAGTGGGCCACAAAAAGGGTTACAGGCTAAAGATATAAACTTAGATCCTAACATAAAAATAGTCAGCGTAAGAATGCAATTTAAAAAGTTTAACTTAAGTATGTAAGTAATTCTAGATTAAAATGCTTTCAAGAATAAATACGGCTGTCCAAAGACTTGGCGTTAAATTACAGTAATGATACTCGTATGTTTGAAAACTTCCGCAGAACTTTACACTTGCTGAGTGGTTACCACCTGAGAAATTACTCGCCGGTTTCAAACAAGTTTACCACAGAAAAATGTATCACCCTTAAAAATACCGACTTAAGTGTTAATATTGTTGAATCGTTTGTTCAATTAATTGAACCTAAGAATTTTAATCTTAATCTCATTTTTCTTTTGTTGATGTTGGAGGTGCGCCTTTCTGTAATAAAATAAAAATATGTTATAACAAAATTGCTTTTCTACGAGTTAAAGGTTTCAATATATTTTTTTAATTCATTCCATTTCATTCCAGCTTTTATAATAATAATATTTTCCAATGCCCGCCACTTCGTCCGCGTTGACTTCAAAATCGGGTCTAAAGAGAAATAAAAAATGAAAAAAGTTTAGGCCCTCAAACTTACTCGCGCGTAGATAAATATCCATTCCAGCGAAATGGCAATTATTATACTACTGTTAGCTTCGCGCACGAGTCACAATGATATTGACGTAGATACGAATAGATGTAAAATAACTAGATAAGTTAATAAATATAATGAAGTAACATATTCATTTTATCACTAGTCACGGCCTCCTTTCAAATATAAAATGGCTTTGTCTCACACTACGTAGTTTGAAAAAAGCTAGTTATACGTGCAGGGTTTACCCGGACCCATCGAGACGGTTAGCTGAAATTGCTACTAAAACTACCTTTCACAGCAATCCAAATAGGTACAACATATTTTTATTGCATGCAAAATAAAAGCTATTGATAAGCAAATGAAGCAATGCTCATGTTTGAAAGGAAACTTATGTTCAACAGTGGGACAATGGGCGCCTAAAGTCGATGTACCGTGTTAATTGACGTTCATTGAGTGTATACAAATACCTTATGTTGCATAAAAATGTTTTTATTGTGTATTTATTTAATGATGCGTTGAAAATGGTGATAATGACCATAAAATCTGCCAACCGCTCTAGCCTCAGGTTGGAGGAAACTATCAAAATATGTTTTAACTGCTACCATCGATCGATTAAGAAACTATCGATCGTCGTCGACTAATCCATGCTAACATCGATCGATTAGTCAGGTAACACTCTTACAGAACTCACTTAATAATAATTATTAAACATCTGTAACGATGAAGGTACGCGGAACGCTCACATCTTTTACACTATCTAGTATGGTTCTAACATCATCGACGCCTTTATTACGAGACACGCCTCCGAATTTCCCCCGAGCGCTATACACAACAAGGCAACCCACGAAGAAGAATAACCCAAGTGAATGCAAAATGAAAATTATCATACAAACTCCGTTTCTTATATCAACCGCGCGGTTACTGTCGCAGTGTGCAAAAATATGGATCTTCTCGCCCCTCGGATGTTAACGCAAATATATTATTATGTTGCGGATACTCGTTCCGTAATTCTGCCCAATTATGCATCCTATTTTATACTAGCTTATGCCCGCGAAATCGTGCGCGTGGATTTCATAATTAATTGGACCAAGGAATAGTTGTCCCATATAAACTTTGCCTCCCTTTTTCACCGCTTTAGAGATAGAGTTTCGGAAAATCCTTTCTTATCGCATGCGTACGTAATACAAAGAACACATCCTCCAAGTTTCAGGTCTCTACGATCAGTGGTTCAGACTGTGCGTTGCTCCATCAGTCAGATAATAAGTTGACAAATTCAGGTCAAAGCATTTATGTACATTTTATACGAGTAGATGTACTAGCGACCCGCCCCGGCTTTGTACGGGTGCAATGCTGATACCAAATACACTACAGAAAAACTGTGAA
>DWQK01003750.1:0-11187 GCA_018231225.1 Noctuana stator | reverse complement strand
GTCAACAGTGGAATGAATCAGTGGCGAATAAATCGTGGGACGACAGCTTCGTGCACTCCTCTCGCGCGATCCGATTTTATTTTACAACCATCACTGCAGTGCATGTCGATTTGTTTAGCTAAATTATTTTATGAGCCCTATGGACTGTCGTTCGCGCGTAAATTCGTTACGCTTCTTAATGTTCTTTTTCAGCTGGGGTTGAAACACAAAACAAAGATTCCTGTCACGACACGAAACTTTGTTTATCATTCTCGGACGAAATAAACTGCTTGAAATATGTCCGTCCGAAGCAAATAAAATTTAAAAGGTTCCAAGATATTAAACGAAATCAAAAGTCGTCTCTCAGAGTGGCTTGTTTAGAAAGAAAATACTTGTACATCAGAAATCCGTGCCATGCATGACTTGCGTCAGTTTGCGCTCGTAGCTAAAGTTTTTTTCGTCTAAACAAACAGTTAGAAATTAAACAAACACCAAAGGTCGACGACAGGAAGTCCATTTCAAGCGCGTGACGCTCGCACAACAAAGTCCAGTGCCTTTGTAATTTTTGTATTTGTTTGTGGGTTTCTTATATTGATACCTACGTATGTACATCATTTTTAGTATGTTTCCGACCGCTCATTAAACCTTCCGAACCACGGAAGCGTGCATGAAATTTGCCACTAGCGGCCGCCCATCCGATAACTGACCGCCCCAAGTTGCTTGACTTGTGAGATTATTTGTACTCCACACTACCCTACTACTACGAGTACTTGATAGTCTACTTGCCAGCAAATAAATATAGGATCGTTTCAGTTCCCACAGTAGTTCATGTATAAAGATGAACTTTTTGTATAAAGCCGACAAGTTGTGCTCGATTTATTTATTCGCTGGCTACAAAAATAATAAGAAATTAAGAATTCTTAGAAAATAGGAAACAATTACGCATATGAATCGATCTACATTAATTTGACTTAGGTATAATAATATCAATTTTATCACATTGTCTGTAAAATGCATACTAAAAAGTAGAAATTTTGATCCATTACCATTTTTCTCCTTCATTATCTCAGTTCCAAATTATAATACCTAACGTTATTCGCGAAAATGTGGTTGATGAAATCTGTAGCACAAAACGTACAAGTCCGGTCAGTGCTATAACAGGAATCATTCCTAAAAATGAACCTAAGAAAATAAACGAGTAGAGAGATGAACTCATTAATTTCCAATTCATCAAAGCTAAACGTTCCTTCAACGCAGGAATCGATCAATAAAATCGCCGTTTGACTCCATCCGGCGTATCGCGGAGATGCGCTTGCGTTCCGTTCTTGTCTATTCCTGGCCAGGACCACCCAGGCAAGGGTATTTTGAGGTGCAAGTATAATTGAGCTGTTCCAAACGGTACGACGACCGCGACACGCATAATGCGCTGTTTTACATATTTTATGACAAGCGCGATCGACTGTCGTGTTCTTTTCACTGAAATTAAATTTTAGATGACGAAGAGTTAAATATTTTATTTTATTATCTTTGGAAAACATACAGTGTCGTTATAATTGTAGTTGGCTTAATATATGACTTTATACACCAATTACCTATCTATGTTTTCGCATATATAAATTTGATTACCAAGTTTGCTATAAACAAAGTTGTTTGTTGTCTAAACAATGTTTTGAACATTGTTTTTGTTTCAACAGGATTTTTTTGGACTACTTAATATTACAGCTCACAAAATTGCGTTACATACTTCAATTTAATTTTTAGTGATGCTAAGCTACTCTAGGTGCTCACAACTAAATTTGCAATCGTTTTTTAACTGATTTTATTAAGCTTATCTAAGATATTATTTACAGGTTTTACAACCATTTAATCATTTAATAATTTCATTATATATAATTCTAATAAAAATTAAGTACACACTAAAATAATTAAAAATAAGCAAGCGGATTGTTATAATTCTACATAATGTTACCCAATTCATGCTAAAATATAACTCACATAGAAACACACACATATAATAAAACAATCAATATTAATGCTCTCAACAAAATGAGAGAACAACGCAATGTTATTTGAAATCAAAATCGCTAACGGCGCTAACATGATGTTTTCGCATTCGTAAATATCAATGCTTGTCCTTTACACCTTTCACCCTTCCATCGCGTCAGTCGCAGTCTTCTTTATCTTTATGAGTCAACGATTGTTACACAATGTTTTGTATTGTGTTTTGTTATATTGTGACGAATATAGCTTACTATATCTGGTGTAACCTTTGAACTTAATCCTTTTTTATCGTTTGTAAGTAGCAAACAAGCGTTCAGGCCATTACAGTGAAAACTAACATCAGGATGTTAAGTAGTCGATGTAGTCACTGGGATAAGGAGAAGTCCTATTGAAGATCATATTATTATGTTGCTACTCATAAGGTAAGTCCTTATGATACTCGCCTTATAGAGTGTGTTCGACATCCACAGTTCCTAACCAAAGCCCAAGTATTTTCCACTAGATTTGTATAACGGCAGGCTATGAGGGCATATTACAAAAGGCAGATTTAAAATTGGTTCTTATTAAAATTAAGTTCTTATTTAAATTAAGTTCTTATGTTGCTGTTATTGTAAGCCAAAGCTGTTCTGCATTTTCTAAGGTCCTTACAAACATAGACTATTAATATTATATTATGTTCTACTTAAAATTGAAACAAATAAATGTGACTTGTACCGTACGAAATTGTTACTAGAATTCTTATTTCGCAAGATTTCCGGAGAATACAACACAGTAAAAATTTCTCGTTCTATTCCACTAACAAAGTTATTTAACAATGGTTAATGTGCCACAACAAAACGCTAACCACCGTGTTGCACTTACACAAAAGAAAATACATGAAGATAGCAAAAGTACCGGTTAAAGTTGTAACTTTGTAAGTAACAATACTACGGAGTGCAGTTTTTTCTCTTATCTAAAACTAGAATTTTTAAACGCGTTTGACTTCGGAGTCTTAAATATCAGAAATATTTAGCTGTACTTTTTATGCCGTGTTAGCTTATGGGATTGTCAGCAATTCATTATTTCAAATAGCGGTGATGGCGTTAAGAATTAGGTCTTTTATAAACTTTTCTAAAGAAACTAAACAAAAAATTGTCACTTCTTTTGTGAAAATGATAAGAGAAATAACAATGCTATCATAGTATACACTACAGGTAGTTGTAGTCACACGACTACAAAATTGCTATGATGTGAAACATTTTTGTCGTAGGTATAATGTCTGAAGCCTTCTTTTTATGCGGTCCCCCACACGGCCTGTCTGACATGCATTGTGCAAATATGATTAATAGTACAAAAGTCACATTAGCGATATGGAAGTTTTTTTATTTCGTGTAAAGGTGGGAATTCACAGTAATGCGATATAGCGACTTATACAGTCATATTCTTATTTTGTTTTAACAGAAAATAATACTCAAACGAGAAAATTTAAGTAGGTAGATACTTATCTAAGACTTCATTCGCTTCTGACATATTTATTACTCAAAAGTCCGTACATATATTATATTATGCGTTTCTATACCCGTGAATATCTCCTCTATATAATATATAATAAATACATAATAATTATTATGTTGATTTCATTGAAAAACGGCTATTAGTTATAGATATATTTCTATTTCATTTTGTTCATAAATATCATTGCACTCAACTTATGATCATGCTAAAAATATAGGCTGATGTAGGTAACTTAACACATTCTTGAATTAAGTCTAAAAAGTGAAAATAAAAACATCACACAGCTACTCGTAGCCCATGAGCATGTCGCGGCATATCTTACCTTCAACAATCGCATAGTCGCGTCACACCTCGAATGCCTCCCCTTAGTCGACACCAGCGATTTTTCCCGTGACATTCCAGTGATGAAATTAGGTCAGCGGGACCAGAAATGCCGCGCTATAAATATGAACAGCGAAATATTGGGCACAAACAATCCCGGCGAGAATAGGAAATACGTGACTGCAACAATTCTGTGTATCCTTTCTGTATTTTTATTGGCATGTTTTTTTGTATCTTTTGCGATGGGAAACTTTTTTTGTGCAATAAAACCTACCACACAGTTGTTCTATATACCTAGCCAAAGCAGATTTTATTTGCTTTTATATACGTATCGTGTTGATTTCATAAATAACTTACTTCATTCGCTGGCTGGTTCGAAGTGATTTACTTATTTGTCGACTGACCCTATTTGAAGTATAGGAATTATATTAGGAATCATATATATATTAGGAATCATAAGAGTAATGAACAATGTCGACAATACCAATAATTGTCAGACAAGATAAAATTTGCAACTGCACCTGTCGGCAATTGTAAGATTACGTTAGCACGTAAAAAAGATTCCTAAGATTTTCTCACCACCGCCATTTAACTGACCTATAAATATAACTAAAGTCAAGTTGATTGTTGCCAGCAGAACAAACTGCGCTGTTAAGGAACCAGTTCGATCGAATTGCACTTGAACCGCACATCGTGTAGACTTGATGGCTCTACGAGTTTTATTAGCTCAATTACGAGCAGACTATGCGATCCTGGTACTTAGCCGGCGAGTAATACTTATTAGATTTTGTTTTACAGTTAAACTACTTCGTGGGCTAATATGAAAAATTCAATACTGAAACTCAAACTATTTTATTAAAAGTAGCAAAATTAACTTTCATCTGAATAGATTTCATGTGTTTCGTTAGTAACCAAATTGAGTAATCGATTAACACAGAAATAAAGAGTTACGAATTTCAGAGTTTTCCAACCCTAAGAAGTTAAAATGGTCCAGTTAATTATGAAATCCACGCGGTCGAAGTCGCGGTCATAAGCTAGTATAGTAAAATATAAGTACTTAAAAACTACCTCCGTAAGATCATAATTTTCAATAGCAATGATAACAAAACTCAATAATATTTTATTAAGAATATTTTTTGCCTTTTTATAATTGAAAATCTTAAGGAGACTATGGGTCCTCCAGATCTTCGA
Source organism: Noctuana stator (assembly GCA_018231225.1). Taxonomy (NCBI): domain Eukaryota; kingdom Metazoa; phylum Arthropoda; class Insecta; order Lepidoptera; family Hesperiidae; genus Noctuana; species Noctuana stator. The sequence goes on along the minus strand of DWQK01003750.1, from coordinate 6,201 downwards.
AAGGTAATATTTATTATAGAACCAGCATTCAACGCAATACTTGGATGCGCCGTCCATGACAATAAACCAAGATTTTATAGGCAAATGAATCTGTATTATAGGAATCAAATACTAATAATAACTTCGCTACAATGTCGTTTAACGATGGTGAATGTGACCGGATTTATCTTAGTCCAGGATCCTGGTAATCTGCGTGCTTTCAGTAAAGGTGCAATGAAGAAATATTTTAGTTTAGTAAAAGTTTAGCTGAATCTTAGTTTGAAGTTTAGTTTGCTCGTGATAGTCATAAGCACAGGGTTTTAATATGTAATATTTTCTTAGGTTCTCGAGATGAGTCTGTAAGAGGCGTAGCGAAAGGAGGCCACCGGTGCGTTCCTTTGGAGATCCTGGAGTCCTCTTACTGCGTGCTGAGGTAGACCACCGAGGGGGTTTTAGTGGGGTAAAAATCCCACATTACCTACCCGGTGTCACTTCCATGATGTCCGGGTTTTAAAGGTTTCCCCGTCGTAAAAAAAGGTAGATATAATTGATACACTATTTTGATACACATTTCTACCATTTAATATATCTACAAAACATAATCGTGCCTTGTGTTGTAAACACTCTATCATCCTTTCATTATGACGAAACAAATAACTCCATTGAGAAACAATCAACAACTTAATATTTATCGCTTCGTTACAATAGACTGCTCCAGTTTATCCCCGACACAATATTTATGTAGTGATGTCAAATAGTTAGTAATAGTGAATTAAGTTACTCCAACGAGTATTGTGGCTACTGTTTATAGGCGAATAGTTTTCTGGCACTTACACGGAGCGCCAAGAACATTGACCAAGTCGATAACTGTTACACAGAATCCTTATTGTATTACTCGAAGAAGTTCTATCTAGACTATTAGGTGCCTACATTTTATTTTATTCGTAATTCTATCTTCTGTATTTTCTTGTTAAGTGCTACTACTATACCTACTTCATTTTTCCATTTTCCTTTTTTTAATCTTATATTTCTTATAAGTCTACCAACCCGCGGCTCCACAAGAGTAGTAGAATATAACCAAATCCTTAAGTGCTAAATAATTTTATAACTATTAAAATTATTGTGATTAATGGTTGATAAGCAATCGTAAGGCAATTTAATACCACCGTTGGGCGTTCTCCGTTCTATTACATATTTAGGTACTCGTACCCGTACTCTCCATCTACCAATTGGTTCATCATTTTATTGTGACACCGACAAATTGTGACTTTGGCCAAGGCATTGTTAATTCTACGTTATACCTGTTCACATTCATTAGCAGAATAAATCACAAATCTTGGTGAATGGTATGTAATGAATTGAATTATGGACCGGCGCGACGCGACCAACGAAACAGTATTAATAGAAAATGCAAACGCGACGGTTTGAATCTAATTCTCGCCGCAACTCTCGTGTGGTTTGAGCTTTATGTGGTTTTGTTTTGTCCATTATTTATCAATTGTCTATATTTTAAATATTATCTATTATATATTCGATGACACCGAGGTCAATGTAAAATGCTTGTGATCCCGTGTCGGCTTCCGATATCGGTGTCAAGTCGGTCTTGTCACAATCAAATGGACATCCGATAACAGCATCGGATCGGCTAATATGAAAACCATAATTACTCTATCTTTTAGTCGCCAGCGGTTTTTACTGCGTGAATGAGACATTTCCGTCGCGCAACAACGATATAGATATTAAAATTTATTTATGAACTCCACGGCGGGTGATAAAACGTCATTCACGGGCGTGTGCCAGAGATGGCCTGTGTACTGGTGATGCTAATGATTTCTTAGTAAATTGTGTTTACAGCTGCTTCTCATTACCAACACTTTACATTACTTAAACATTTTTATAGCATGGCTATAAAACAGAAAAAATAAAAAATATATCTTTATAATACCATTGAAATATTTTACTTAACAAGAATATTTTTACGTCCAAAATTATAGTTAGTAGTTACAGTAAAATAATACTATGTTTTCTGTCTTGATTTCTAGTCGGTACCTTCGAGTATAACCCATATACCTACCTATTTAAAATCGGTGACAATGAATTTCCTTAATTATATCCTTTAATAAATCCATCATGGAATTCAACAATTTATCAGTTATATTTTAAACATCATAGATTAATTAGATTATAGAAATAGGTACACCTGTGGCACGATAGATATTTCAAAAAATAATAATTGCCGTTGTACATACTAAAATAGTTGAATACAAATGTTTAAAATTAGAATAGAACCATAGGGACCGTTAATATAATAATAACAAAACGTAAGAAAGTTTTCTTTCTATCATAATCAATAAATACGTATAATTTACTCAAGTAGGATGAATAACAATATAACAAATGACCAAGTAAGATTGTCTGTTAGCGAATACATTTTTCTATTTCTCTACAACCACGCTCAGTCTATAATTAATAGTGACCAATGTCGGGACTGTGAACGCCCCGCCATCTTTTGTTTTTATTCGCCATTTCTAGAACAATGCAACGCGTGCGACTTTTATCTCGACGCAAACAAACGACTCGTGTACCGTTCTTGTTTTTCCTTCGTTCCTTCGTTCATTCTTCGTTCGTTCTTATCTCCAATTTATAAGACTAGTCCGAAATGTAGCGCGGTTTTCTGATTTTTACACCGTGAAATTGGTGTTGGAAGTTCCATTAAATGGAATTGCGTAATAAGGGAAATTCGGATAAGGCAGCAAGAGCATTGCTATGTAGAATGGTGAAGAATGATCGACGATTATTAGTGTTGACAGTACTTTAAAGTGTCTGAGAAAAATCAACTAGGACTGTTGGTAAACGTAAACTAAGAACTCAATAATAGGCTTCAAAATTGTGGTACAATCGACCGCTTGACCGTTTAAATTTTTTTGAAGGCAATCTATATAAAATATAACCTCTAACTAAATCAATAAAGATAGCTGTAATATGTCCCAGACGGCAAGCTAAATTTAGATTGTGCCCAATAAAAGTTCTGCGTTCAATAGGATCAAGCCGGCAAAGATACTTTGGCATTCACAATTCCCGAAGTACCAAAGTTGGAAAGAACAAAATGGACGGTCGAAGTTGAGCGTTCGATTGTATAATCTCGACTTTCCGAGTATATAACTTTTATCTCACTACTGATGGGTTTTATCAGTAGGAAACCTTTTATCTGGACTTCATTTGCTACTGAAATATATGTAGAACGAACCACCGCTAAAATATACCTAGCCAAACTGTGAGTAACTAAAGCTCACTATGACCTCACAAAGTCGCCAATTTCAAACGTAAAGCCCTTTCATTACGCGCGCTCTGTCGGTGACATAATAAATGTCAACGAGATCAAAATATCTGCGGTGAGGTTTCACCGACGCCTCTAATTATATCTAACGGGCTTTGCTCTACACCGAGACATTAAAATTAACTGCATGTGCGTTTGATCTTTCCATTAGAGCGCAACTATAAATACAGTTCTAATAAAAAGAGTGTTCTGTGAGTCAATCCGGTTGTTGAAACAATAGACTGTCTGTGATGCATAGATGTAGACCCGGGGTAAAATAACGCAAAACAAAAAAGATAAACTTGTGAGCAGTTTCTTGTCTTTATTAATTTTTGTGATCGAGAAGTGATGTATTATTAGTTTTTAATGTCATTTTTTATAATTGCGACACCCATATTATCTAGCTTTGCCTATCAGCAATTGTTATTATTGTAGAAACTCTGCATGACTAGAACTCGAGAGTCGTCAGTCAGTTTTAAACATATATTATGTAAAGCTTACCAATCCGGATTAAATTTAGCCATTGTAATGGACTATGGTCCATTACCATATTTGAGAAGAGACTTGTGCCCAGTGGATGGTAGATGATGAACTTCGCGCCCTGAGCTATTCGGTTTCTTTCGAGAGAAATAATTTTAGGTAAAACCTATCGAGGACACATGAAAAGCTAGTAAAGCCACGGAAAGCATTATTTACTGCTGCCTAAAATTTATTTTATTGTAGCATGCTCACCATAATACGGATATTACGTATATTGAGAGCTGTCGAAATATCAAAGCCGTACCAAGCGCTGAGGCGGCGAACCTCTCATCAACTTTAACGAGCCATTACGCCGGCTGTGGCGCCCCAGTCAACGATTTGAGCAGTACTTAAAATTTGTATAAAACGAACAGCGTTGATAGTTTTACATGTGCCAAAAAAATGTGTTAAATCACCAAAATTTTCTAAGTAATTCCAATGGCTAGTGCATAGTCATTACCAAACTTAACCTTAACAAAGTATATCATAAATAATACAACATAATGTGAGATATGTGAGAGGGCTTGAGCAAAATCTTATAAACCTTATTATGTCGATACAAAAAAATCAATTTACAATCTGATTTTTACTGTAATCGATTTATTTTCTATAGATTGCGTGTCACCAGGTTTAAATTTTAGCAAATAAATCTAATTTACATTCCAAACAACCTCTACTCTCAGTTCACACGCAATGAGCTAGACAATATTTATTACTGAACAGACGACTGACGATACATTTATAGAAAATTAGGCTTCTGTACTCTTTGATCATAGGCACCACGGAAACAGCAATTTCGGAACTCGCGTAACCTGTAATTATTTCAGAAAACCCGTCAATAGGCTAACTATAGCGTATTTGTATGCGTCGGGAATTCTAATTACGCGATTTAAATAGTCAACCGATCTAGTTCGTGCGTGCGGCACATGAAAATGTATGAGCGGAGTGTTGCCGTATAATTACGCAGATATTGATAAATAGAACCGTTTTATACTTGTGTCGAATTAAGATTAAAAAGCTTGTGCCGATATACACTGCTGTAAATAACTCTACGAGATTGGCTTTATTCGTTTACTTAATTAATAAATTTAGTGGTTAACAAAGTGGAGAAATTTTACTGATGTAAATATAGGTTTCCACAAAGGTTCTGCTAGCAATAGAAAACTGGGATATAAAAAAATGTTGACACGTTTTTCAAGTTTTTGTTTATTTGTTTGGAAGGCCTTATAGATTAACTTGCAGTTCTGTTAAAATACATATACTCGTACGTACCTATTGCTAACACCTTCTGCAAACACGACAATATATAATGCTTCAAATTTACTCACATTATGTTAATATTTTTTTTTTGCAAATGTCTTCTGCATTTTTTTATTTTAGTAGCGGTTAATTAATCCTTGATATCCTTTATACAACTAGAGAAGGCCTATATCCAACAGTGGGCATCAAAAGATTCATGAATGGTTGGATTGATTACCCATAAAACCTTTATAGAAAATACCGTTAACAAATAACACTCTACCATAAATCTGGCAGAGTAGGTACAGTCCGTTAACCTTTAATATGTATGTACATATAGAACCGAAAACTGTAAAATTAAAAAAACATTTTTAAAGTCTCCATTAAAGACAAACCGATGGCGGCGAAAAAGTAAAAACATGCGTCATTTTAATGAGGCGAGGGTCGAACGAATTCGCGCAGACAAGCGCGAGGGCGCATGAATTTATATTTAAAATCACAGCAAACTGAAACGTGGCAAGTACTCTGAAATAATTCACAGTCAATTCGACACGAACATTGTGGGAGCGAAGGCGGGCCTGTCTTCGCGTCGACACGACGTTTCTTGTCGACTACCGCGGTTATTTCTAAACCGTATCACGTCGGTCCCGTTCACTGGCTCCTCTGAACGCTTTGATGTCGCATTCTCTTTTTGCAAACCGCATTTCAGACGAGTAGCGTACCGAATGTTTTCGGGAACAATCCCCAACGAACAGCACGCGCTTTATTTGGACGTTTGAAGTATTGTTCGGTTTAATGACTGTTCGTTCGCGGACACATCGACATTCCGTTTCTTCGTTGCTGTCTCGTTTGTGACGTTTTGCCTATCAGTTAAATAGCATCACGTTTAAATCATACATGTTAGGTGGTGGTTTTACCGCAACAGCAAATCTACAATCCAAAATCAATACACTTGTAACTTAGCGACAGGTGACTAACTAGCTTATTTAAATATGTCTTATGATACGAGGTAACATGCACTTGCACATGAAGCGCGCATAGCCCCGCTGAAGCGCGCATAGCCCCGCTGAAGCGCGCATAGCCCCGCTGAAGCGCGCATAGCCCCGCTGGTAGTGTGAATCGCAAGCGATCACATTGTTAAGCAACGT
>DWQK01003749.1:0-11188 GCA_018231225.1 Noctuana stator | reverse complement strand
TCGGTTAAGTAGTTTAGGAGTCCATCGCGGACAAACACTGTGACACGTAATTTATATATATTAAGATATCTACTTCCTTAAGATAAGTGTGTATAAGAGAAAATAAATGCTGCTCCATACACTAATAAAGATTAAGAGTGAATTTGGCATTTCTCAGTTATTACGTAAGTTTTGGATAACAGCACGATATTAAACCGGGCAATTCTGCTTTACAGTAGTGTTTATCATTTAATTGATAAGAGTTGGCAGTGTTGGCACACACTGGACTTCTTGCCGCGCGCCTTGACATTGTTCTATAAAGAACAAGAACGAATCCATGGATTTACAGAGACATTTAATATGTGTAGCTAATAGTAATCTGCGATATAAAGCATGTTTCATACAGAAAGGTCGAAACTGTTGTAGTCGAAAGATTATTACAGATAGATGATAACATGGCGTATAAGAAATGTAGTTCAGAATTACTTTTCAGGTTTTGAAACTGTGCCAGCGCAGCGCGCAAATAGTTAAAAACGAGATAATATATTATGTAGTAGTGAGAAGTAATTAGTGTAAATACTAAACTATCGACACTAAAGAGAAATTATAGGAATCCAGTGATTTGTAAGTAGCAGATAATATATGAAAATTGCATCATCGTTGGGTCAGAAAATGGTAATTTTAATGAAAGGACTTATGATAGGTACCTACTTATAGGTAATATCATTCTCTCATTAGGTACAACTAGCAGACCCGGCAGATGGTATCACGTCCAAAAGAAAAGAAAATTGGACACAATTTCAAAATTTCAACAAAAAGTCTGTTTATCTTTTAAAGTGGACTTAGAATAACCATTTAAGTTGTATCAATAATATTATATAGATAATAATAAATAAATATTTGCTAAGGCATTTTTACATGGTGATATTCCTTATCTAAATAAATAGGTATGTCAGAAAGTTTAAGTACTTAATTTAGATCAAAACTGACATTTGCCAATTAGATTAGATGAACAGCCGGGCAACAAGCAATTCTTAATTCTTCTAATTCTTTTGTAAGTCATCTACCTATTATAGATTTCTCTGTCGACCCATTTCAGACGTCCACGTGAATAAAGACGCGGGCATATTATTATGCTAGTCTGATTCTAAAATTTGCTTCTCCGTCCAAAATAACATCTAAAACCATTTTTTGTTCCACTTTAAGCTTCGAAACAACATAAAAAATAACCTTGGACTTGGCCATTAACACATATTTTGCAACATAAAGCGGAACGAACACGATCTTTAGCAAATAGAATAATCTTTAAATATATGAGCAAATCTGCTGATATTAAATCTTAAATGTTGCTCAAATAGACACAAATTAGGCGCGTAACTCATGTAACCATCAGAGGAAATTACTAAGTAATTACTTTTCTGTTGTCAACAGGCTTGAATCAACACGGATCGTGTTTCTTTAAGTAAACAGCTGGTGTTAGTGATAAACGCACAAGAATTGTTAACCGGTTTCCAACACGTTTTGTCAACAGTTGGAAACACAAGTTGCTAATTTAAGTGAAAATGCATTTATCTTGCCTTTATCTATCGCATCATATTGTAACACAATTTAATTTTGAGACTAGCAATAAAGAAATAAATATTTGCGTAACATCTCTCTGTTATTTAATTTAATTAACTAAAGAAAAATAATGTTTTTGTTGGGTCATCTTGTTGTTATGATCTTGAGGTACCTATATCTTGAGCGCAATATCTTATGTCATTCAATGTATAATTACACCTATACATACACACATCGATAACACGAATAGATTTAGGTAATATAAAACTGTTTCATATCATATTTAATCAAATTATCTGCCCGATTAGAAAATTTCAATAGATAATTTTTTTCCGGATTCCATTATCATAAACATTGTTATTCTTTTAATTATTTTTATCTATTTTTAGATTTTTAGTTATGTTCATGATTCTTTTGCCTCTTCTAATTTAATGGAAGCGATAAAATGATATTATTATGTTAAAGTAAATGATAAACTGACGGTTACCAAACCGTTAATAATTTATTTAAAGACATCTCGTATTTAAATGCACAGTTGTCTATCACACGCAGACCGGATTTCTTCCGGACATTTCAAAATTTCTCCCTTATGCTTCTGATAACCTTAATTAGGTTACTAAACACCTTTTTACCCCTTGCAAAACGCTTGAAATAAATTATTACTACTCATGTTAAATAGATTACGGTAGTATCATTTCGTCCAGGAGTCCGCATTGAAGCAGCATAGTGGAGAATGCTTTAGACCTTCCTCAGTTCTTCGGAACCCAACTGTGCATAGTAAAGGGTCATAAAAACGGTTGCAGACAAGTATTATATTATACTTTTCAGTTTTCTTGTCGAATTCTTAATTTTTAATTGTATAACAGAGGAAATATTTTCAAGTCATTCAGTCATATGGGTGTCTTAGATAGTCGTATAATGTTATCTCAATCGACAGCGACAAATCGTAAACGTTTCATTTCATCAGCAGCGTTTGTATTTTTGAGGTTTCCTTTGATTGTTCTGGCAATAATTGCTTTGACTTACAATAGCGAGTTTTGATTGCAAAACCCGTCACAGATGATGATCAAAATAGGCACACCATTATTACCATTTTAGATGGAATTAATTTATGGACCTTTTAATATCTTCATGAGAAAATATTGGAAAACAATAATTTCAATATTGCCCTAATAATGCATCCCTACAAAAGTTAATTTGTAGTATATATAGTAATATATTAAAGTACAGCAGGCAAAATAATTAAATTAATTCCTGATGTAGGCCATCGACCTCGTGCCGGTGTGTTGACATGCTAATGCTAAGATGAGGCTATTGACCTTCGTTTCTGTTTCTGGTTTAATACACTAATTTACATTAAATTATGTAAGAATTTCTAATACATTACAAAATTCTTGGTTTATTAAAAAGCGTGAAAAGGCATCTAGAGCTTTTTAGATTGAAGAAGTATTTTAATAACTGTAAGATATAGTACAATCTAGCAATTTGAAACTAAAGAAATTAAATTAACAGAAAACTACCAACAGCCTATAGCATGTAACAATTGAAATGCTAGAAATAGATCTATCACATTATCAAAACGCATATTTATACCAATAACCTCTTAAAGATCTTTTAGGGCTAGAATCTTCAATATTTCTCCAAGCTATTGTTCATTAAAAGCAGTTTAATGTTAATTCTGTCTAGTAATTAGTTCAGTAAGCCGTACTAAGTCTTGTTTACAGTACAACTACCGATAAGAGTGGTATAGACAACACAATTTACACAATAAGGTTGCGTGTGCGCGTATTCGGTACAAGGTCGCACTATTTAAAGGCATCCAGCAAAAAAGCAATTCCATTAATGATATGTTACGTTATATTAATGGCATCAACACCTATACCAAGTATGAGGTTATCATTGACAACTTAAGAAGATACACACATACCGCATTTGTTTTCTAAATATAGATAAAACAGATTTTTCAGAATTTCTAAACAAATTCAATGCAACGCATCCTAAGATGATTCTAGCAATATTTTTTATTAAATGCATTACTTTAAAGAAGTTTGGACGATTGAAGGTCAAAACAAATAAGTTGATGGATAAACGCAGCCTCTTTCGAACAAAACAAACAAATATAATTAAATAGATAACAGTAGATTCTGGTCGGTCATAAAAAGTTGCAGGAATTGCCAATCCGCTAGTTACTTGATTAAGTGATAATGTTTCTTCATTAAAAGTGCAATATCAAGAGAACAATAATGCAACAGTTGGTTCAAAAATTGAGGATAGAGTTTTAGGAAATTATTTTATAACATTCTGTAAAATAATCAGTCCTCAGTCAGTCAGTGTAATCAGTCCTTCCTATGTAATAAAATATAACCATTAACAAGTCTGAGACTTAGCAATTTAACGTTGTTGATTCCAAAATACTGTATTTAGGTGTTTTTACTCGACAAAGTTTCGAACAAAGTCCAATTGACAATTTGATCAAACAAAAAACAAGAGAATAATGATATCAGGTTAAGGTATTTTAATAAATGAGCTACAACTCTAAAGCCTTTAAAATAAAATGATAAAGATTTGAAAAGATGAAGGAGTCGTGTACATTATAAAGAAAACAATTAAGATAATTGAAGTGATGATAGTAACAATACGCTTAAAAAAAATAAAAAATTTGATTAAGGATAAACTCCTTGAAAGTATTAGAATTAAATTATTCCACCAATCAAGAAACGTTACGTTTCTATGAGAAACTTTGCATGCAGTTGCAACTAGGTTCGATGTGTCAACCATCGTTCTAATTGAATGAAACTCTACACTCTTTGTATAAACGATCTGGGCAAAGGAAGATCTAATAATAGTTTAGCTACACACCGCAAATCATGCAATTACTACCACTGCACTGGAATGACTCTCTATTAATTAATTGACCAATGTCCGTCACTAAGAGGAACTGTTGTAAAAATACTACGCAAATTAGAAGCGAAGATTCTCGCTGTTAGTCCGGTCAATTTAGACATAAAAATAGTTGTCAAATAGTGGTTTTAAAAATCTCCAACGATCCTATGTGTGCAACAAAACTTATTTGGGGTCAAAGGTCAAAATGAGGTTTATTGGATTTATCTCGAAAACGGTAAGTGTTATTAAAAAAAAACTTCAAACCATAGTTGTAGATCTTAAAGTTCTCTACAACAATGGTTCTTATGATTTTTTTTCCTAAAAGTTACCATTCCCATCAGTCAGAATTTTTGTTATTTCTAATGTCTATATTGACCGGACTATTTGTTAAGCTCTTTAGAAGTAAGGTACATACGCGTAATAGCTGGGATCACGTGCAAGGACACTTCAGCAATTTTCCTATTGAAAATTTAGATATATTCGATTGACATGGCAGGGACGGCAGCGATAGGATCGCAAAACATCACCATTAGATAAGGGACTAAAATAACTCGTCCTGCATCAGTCCAGTTGCTGTTTCAATCTCCTATTTTATAGACCATGTGAATAATTAGAACATAACTCATATGATGGTCAAGCTGAAGTTGCAGTAAGTACATCGTGGGGAAGGAAAGAAATGGATTCAACAAGAGTAGAGACAAGGTACTGACAAGAGCATAAGTCGCCCTCTGACCCGAGAGACTGACAACCTTGGGACCCAAAGGACGGAAGACCGAGCGGAGGGGATCCAATAAAGAGAGGTCTATGTCAGGGATATCGGCAGCACTGGACTTCAGAAGGCTGATGAATGGAAGTAAACTTAACCTGGAAGTTGTATAAGTAGTATATGAAACGGATTCAAAACATGAAGTAATAATAACTCTACATACCTATGACTTTTGTATCATTCGTTCCCTATTCCGAATTAATATAACAATAAAAATCAAACAAGGCAAAAAGGCAAAATTCCATTATAGAGACACTGTTATCAATAGATAAACCTCAATGCTGACATTCAAATTTTATCAGCCATAGTACTCACGTGGAAACAGACCTACCACTGTTATGACTATTAGTTACCAATTATTATCATCCAGTTCATTAACATCTCATTGCTTTCACGGCACTAACTGATGCTCGTATGACTCCAAGTGGAGTAAGTAAATTACTCTCACCATAATTCACAGAAGATCGAAATAAAACCAATCAAAACAAAATCTGAAAATTAAATTATTGTTAAAGTGGAAAAGGAAACTTAAGTAGAACCGTAAAGCTGTGATTAATTAGGTACCAACTAGTGTTATTAAAACTAAGTCAATTATATTCATTAATACTATTACTTTTTAAGTAAATAGACGTTACACTTTAAGTCTTAATAACCTCATAACAGGACAAATCAGTGATATATTTTTATACGAAATCGGAAAAGAGGAAAATCATGGCATTAATATAAGAAACAAGGTTGTTACAATAGGGCTTGCAGTAAGAAATAAAGTAAACAACTAACTAATTAAATACATACTATATTAAAACAAAGATAAATATTATGCTGAGTTGTTATCAAATTTAGTAGGTATGTAGTGTTGTACTTCTAGTAGGAATTCAACTATAGAATAGTATGGTAATCAATTTATTTTTAATTACTGTATCTACTAAACCCTGCTAATCTTTTTACGCCTCAAGCTTACTTACATATCACATTCACGTCGTCGAGGATGAAATAATTAACTATTCTTATCAAGAAACGACCTCTGTGCATTGTACGCTGAATTCACGTGTAAATTGCCTTTACGTTTTCTTAATAAACGATAAAGATCAGTATCGTAACACGAATACTCTCCAGAATCCAAAAATGCAATGCAAATTAAGGACTTGTCTTTTTTTGAAGTGACACTTATCAAGTTAAATAACGCAACGCAGCCAACTGGTTTTGAAGCCGCAAATGTAAAGAAGATTTTATTTAACATTCCTCAGCCCGCTTTAGTTCTCCTGACATTGTTATATTTATACATAACTCTTAATTAATTCAGATCATGATGAATGACAAATTGTACAATTTATACACTACATTTAAGATAATATTCTAGACCTGTAGGAGTCTACAAGTATGACTTTGAGCGCTGAAGGGCAAACGTTAACATTGAAATTTTAAACATGAACTTTAAATAAAGTCGTGAAAAACCACAGACTTATAGAACACACAACCAAAATATTTAATCTTTACGAAAACTTAGCAAAGAGAAAAATTAATTTTACCTCACGAACTTTACTTCAAAATTCGAGCGAAACACACGTCCGTACTGCACTAAAGCCGGCGCGACACTGAGATAGACAATGACGTAAATATGCTGTAGGTATTTTGTATTTGTTTTGTGCACTCACCATAAAACAGGTCACAACGACCTCTTAGAATGTTATCAGTGAGTTCAATGGCAAGAACCTCGTTTTTCCGTTTCGTAACCAGACCCATTTTTTCGTGTCTTTTTACCATAAGAAGTCCTTTAATATACTTTGCCTTTTTATACATTATTGTATTGATAAGAAAGGTATTCAAATGTGATAGAGAAGATGAAATGTGTGAAGGGAACATCCACATAACATATCAGTGCTTATAATAAATAATATAATTATGATGTTATCTAAAGTTTGCCATTAACTAGGTATATACTTACCTATTCAGTTTAAAAACTTATGTTGGTATCTGCTATAGTATATATGTACCTACATTTCGTTTCAATAAACAAACTAAGTATGTTTAAATAGTGAATATATACCTCTTTATGTAGTAAAAGTTATTGGAAATGTCAGTTATTAATAATTAATTATTTAATATAATAATAATGTTACATATTTTTAACTTTTCGATTTAAATAAAATAAATGAAGATAGGTAATTAAATGAGAAAAATAATATTTAACTAATTTGTTTATATTTGTAGGTATCTATATGAAGATATAAGTATTTTAAACTTTAGAACTACAAATAGGTACCTAATAAGAACTAATCATTAAGGAATGCAAATTTTTATATAGATTAAGTAAGTACATGTTTATGTTTAGATTTTTATACATAACAGGAGTTTAAATATTAATATACATGAAGTAAAAAGCAAAAGGCATAGCAGATAAAAATCAGTGGGTGAAAGGTTAGGCACATGAATGTAACTGGAGTACCTTGATCCGCTTTCGATACTGCATGTGTGTTCAACATTTAATTTTGTACTTAGGTACATATTGTTATGTAAGGGATAATGTTATTTGATTAAGGTATTAGATATTATTAAAGTTGTTTATGAAATATTTAACACTATAGACAATATAGACATAATAATGAATGCATTAATAATTATTAATGAATGTTTTACATCCTATAATTAGGTATAGAAACCTAACTCAGAAAGTCCAGTTTTTTTTACTAATTTTGTGACTTTGGATAATAAATAGGTAGGTATATTCGTTTTATTGTATAGCATTACTTTATAAAATACCTATTCTCACTTAAGTATTAAGTATTCCTAATTAGACACCTATTTTATTCATTATGTGGATTCTTAGGTGGATTTAATGCCAGATGGCATAAGTGGTACCTACCTATTCTTTTATCATCTTAATTTAATAGGCCACACAGCTTTTTATTGTTTATTTATGTAGGTATATTAGATAGGTAGGTAAAATGTTTCAGTAGTAGGTTCTAGAAATACTTTCATTTAATATTGCGAACACTGAGACTGTACCTATAGGTAATTATTTAGTTGCACATTATACCTACCTCTATGTTGAAATACAATACTAATATGAATGATATGCAAATGCAAATCAGTGTATAAATACTTTACGTAAATATATATTATATATTACCACATTATTAACATAATACAGCGACATCTTTTAAAATTGCATTCAAAAGATTAATTACTAAATTTAAATCAAATTTTCACTTGCATTATTCTTCACCACAAATTACATAATAAACAAAATAATAAGCTTATAGAAGTATTAAACTAAAGCAAATTTAAATTTAACGGGAAAATCCTGATAGTGCTAAATGCTAATAAAACTTCGAAAATAAATAAATCTCTGTAAAAATTGAAATTGTCATAATAAAATAATATTTGTACAGTAAGATGAAAAACTTACTAACTTACCCTAGATCGTAGCGTATCGTATATAGGGTTTAAATTCCTTTCACAAACTCATCAGCCGAACAACCTTCTAAACTCGCAAAATGCAACTTCACTTGATTGAGATTTCATTTCACCTTCACCCTTACTTCCCTTCAATTCAATAATCAAATTCAAAATAAATGTCAATATCAAATGACATTATCATGTTGACTTTTGTGATCATAACACAAGGTAACACATAGACTAATACGACCACGGATATACTCTGACGGGACGTTTCAGTACCTGCCACAGACTATTTAGATTTTTTTTATTGTGAGAGACATCACACTGACCCCGCCGGTTTTACTGACATTGTATATACTATGGAAAGTTTTACCCTTTCCACTAGATTGCGTGCGTATCGGAACGCAAGCCCATGCTTGTTAAATAGATCTTTGTGGTGTCCTAAATTTTTTAATGAAAAAATTTTGCTGCTCATGATGTTTTCTATTCAATATGCTTCAACATTTGAAAACGCTGAAAAATATTTTGGTCGTTTTCAGCGCCTTCTGAAACGCCTCAGACTTTTTGTTCACATTCGCATCCACAGATAGCACAAACAAAGTCCAACATAATAAATAAACATAACTTTCGTTGACATTTGACATTTTTGTTTTTTATTTAAGTCAATTTTTTTGTTACATTTTGACAAATGTGTAGTTGTAATTTTAATTTCATTAATTGATCAATGATTGATGTTTATTAATTAATGCATTGCATTAATAGTAATTAAGTTGGTTGGTGTTAGAGTGAAGAAAAAGATCGGTTAACAATAATAACAGAAATAGAGAAAAATATTTCTACTTTAAAATTTATAATTTTCTATCCAAATGGATCCAGAAATAAATATTCACTTTGATTATTGTTGCCGAACCTGTATGAATTCGACTACAAACAAAATGCACAGTATTTTCACAGAAATAGCTCATAGTTTAAGTAGTGCTGATTTAATAAACAAATGCACTTCTTTAGAGGTAAATCATCATATCTTTTTTATGATTCAATCAAGTGTTTTTTATTTAACAGAAAAACAGTTCGTAAAAATAAATAGCCGTTGTTATTAGTCTATGAGTTAAGTTTGTTTAACCAGGTGGTTATTACAGATAGAAAATATTCTATGCCTCCTACTTTATAAGGCAAGCTCGTAATCCCAAGTGCAGTACAGTGGCAGTAGACTGGTGGTTTAACATTAAATTGTATATAAATTAATTATAAATATTTATTTATAGATTAACAAAGAAGATGACTTGCCGAAGAACTTGTGCAGCAAATGCTTCTTGTGCATAAAAACCTTTCATGAATTTTGCGAATTCGCTAAAGTTGTTGATGGGACGTTAAAGCAACAGTTTAAGAATGAAACAAATAATATTACTGAGAACTCCTACATGGAGCATCTTAAGAACAACTCACTGGACAACATTAAAGTAGAGAATGTTAGTGACGATAAACTGGAATGTGACATTGTGTCAGATTTTAAAATCAAAGAGGAGTATTCAGAAAGTGACCATGAAATTAATGCAAATAACAATATAGAAAATATTGAAGTAATAATAGACTCGAAAAAAGTAATAAAATATCAACTTAAATGTGATATATGCAATAAGAAATTTAGAAAACTGACAAACCTTAACATTCATAAGAAGAAACATAATGATATGAAATATTCCTGCGATGCTTGCTTGAAAACATACTCGGATTACAACAAATTCCTAAAACATCTGAACACACATGAAATCAGTAATGATTTAGAGAAGACAGACACTAAAGGAATAGAACAGAAATGTGAGGTTTGCTCGCGAATGTTTCAGTCTAAGAATGCATTATCGGCACACATGAGGAAACATGCCAAAAAAGGCAGAGTCCTCGCATGCTCAATTTGTAGTAAAGTGTTCACGAAGATGAGCCATTTGAAGAGGCATGAAATGTCCCATGATGTGAATCGTCCTTTCAAATGTTCTCTTTGTCCAAAAAGTTTTGCTCTTGAAAATTCTTGGAAGGAACATGTTAATAAACATAATGGCATTAAGCCTCACCCTTGTCCTATGTGTTCTAAGTCATTTTCACACATGACTACTTTAACAACTCATATAAGGATACATATAAAGGAAAAGCCGTTCCTATGTCCTACTTGTGGGAAGAGATTTGACTCCAGCACAAACCTCAATCAACATATGAGGCGACATCAAGGTTTGAAGATGTTCGCTTGTACTCTCTGTCCAAGAAAATTTGTTAGTAAAGGTATGTTAGTAATTATGATTAGTTCTATAGTTGTAATTAGTACCAGTAGTTTTCTAAAAGGTTATCTAGATGATTAACGATAAGATCTCCAATTGTACATACTGGTTTCTTATTAACGCTTCGTACTCACAGCCCCACATTAGGATTCCCTGTGTTGTGGGTGCCTTGGACACATACAAAGATAATTGCACACACATCCAACCTGGAACTTGAAATTTAAATTTTCAATTTCTGCCCTGCCGGAAATCGAACACAGGATCCTACGAATAGTGGACCGGAACGGTAACCGCTACACTACCTGAGTTGTCTGTTTTTTTTTATTTT
>DWQK01003748.1:0-11189 GCA_018231225.1 Noctuana stator | reverse complement strand
GAGACCTTTCCCTACGCTAAGACCTTTTCCTACGTCACGTACCACACCTACGCCACGCACTAACCCTACGCCACGCACAACCCCTACGCCACGTACAACGCCTACACCACTCACTATCCCCACGCCACGTCCAACTCCTCCGCCATCACCCAAACCAGAAACTCTACCACCAACTACCTTGAAACCCGAAATCGAAACTGATAAAACTGTTATACCTAGTAGGTCAAGTCCGGCTCCCTCCGCACCATACGCTCCTGTGGTGTCAAGACCTATTCCTAATTTCAATTGTGAATATCCTGACGTCTATTACAGTATTCCCAATGAATGTGATACCTTTATTCAATGCAGGGTAAGTGAAAAATATTATTCTTTTAAATTGAAAATGTCTTTGCAAGGCAATTTAAAAGATCCTTAAATGAGTATTGTAAATGTCATCATTTCAACAGAGATTTTTAAATCAAAATCATACACAATTGCCACTTGCCACTTCTGGAATAATAACGAAGTCATATGATGTATGTGTACCACCTAATTAAATTTTAATCTTTACAGAAATCTGTCGCCAGGAAATATGTATGCCCAGATGGACTCCTTTTTAATCCTAAGGCATATTGGCCAGACTATCCTTGCGTGTACCCTTCGCAAGTAAGGTGCAGTAACAAGACAATCATTCGTAAGTTCCTCCAGGATAATACACCTAATATAAATATCACCAAAAAAATTAATTCTAACTTTCTTTATTTGGTCATTGAACAAACTGTAAAAAGTGAAAATAATTTCAGAGAAGCCCAGACCGACTAGCGAATGCCCCAGACGATTCGGCAGTTTCCCATCAAGAACTGGCGACTGTGGAAAATACATCGTGTGTCATGACGGGCGAGCCACTCTCATGTCGTGCCCCTATGGTTTAGCGTTTAACATCCGAAGCGGCGGCTGTGACTGGCCAGAAAATGTGCCTTCGTGCAATCCTAATGGTAAGTAGTAGTACCTTAGTCCCGTACCTCAACGAGGTATTTTAAAAAGTAAGTAGCATTTTAATATAACAACTTGAAAATGTTTACAGTTTTTGAAGGCTTCACATGCCCTCCACCTACCAGAGATCCGTACGGCAGGCTTTCAAACAAGGTCTACAACTTTAAGTAAGTAACTTTGATTTATCAAAATATTATACCGCAATATTGTTTTTTTTAGGGTCGCTTTAGGTGTTGGGTGGTAGAATATTAATAGTTTGCATGAACAATGCTACGTTTTATAACACGCCAGGAAACAAGTCGCTTCTTGCGCTTCTGTTTCGGTTGGGGTGGTATGCCGAACCTACCTGTATTATCTATATAGTGAACATAAGAAGCGGTGCATCCAGCTATGTCCTCAAATTAAACTTGTATCCTATTTTGAGTTTAGACGTACATGTTGAGCAATGGTTTAATGTCTACCTTTGTTTGTTATTCGCATCTAAATTATTCTATTGTAAAATGTTTGCATTAACCTTGCACATTTATGTGATCGCTGACGCTGCTTAAGAATCACGATGAAGAATATATATATTATCATGTTTTACAGATACAGGGGAAGTTGCAAGGAGTACGTAGCATGCCTTCGAGGAGAACCCAGATTACTGCGGTGCGATGCAGGCTTATCATTCGATTCAATTACTGGACGCTGTATTGATTCTGATGCAGTATTTGATTGCGAGGGTATTGAAATGTAAACTCTCGTACCTACCTACTTATGCATCAAAATTAAATCTCCCATAATATGTATTCATAGTTATTTAATAAAACTTATAAACAACGATGTGTTTAACTGGCGTGTAGTGTAAAATAGGTACAGTGTTGACATGATTAATACCTAATGAAGCTCCTATTCCTACCTGCATGACCTGGTAGGTACGCGGTCAGCGCCGCGCAAACACTGATCACTGATCACTGAAGGTCCAGTCTGCAACTTAAAAAGCATGATGGCTTCAAAGAGTTCATAATCGCCATTAGGTAAGTATGACACCCACATTCCCACAATGACTGATTAGTGATCAATCGCCTTGTACCTAATTTACCTAATTGCGTTTTTTCAATCGTGATGTCGTAGGTAGGTATAGGCGATTGTAAAAAACGATTAGAAATTTTAATCGATTTTAACATACCTAGTTTGGTTTAAAGTTAAAATATTTTTTCTATACTATTAGTCATGAGTGGCCAGTGGAAATTTAATGGAAATTGGATTTTTAAAATTAATAACCTAGAATAGTATCAAAATAACTTATTGGTTCAGATACCAAAGCCAAGCCAATAAAAGACGATTACTACTCAACTACCTACGAAACAATTGTAAAAAAGATAAAAAAAATAGCTTTTTTTAAGCCTACCTTACCTACCTACCTACCTATTATACTATTGTTATATTAGACAAAAAATATCTATAATTTCATTGGTAAAAGGAAATACTTTGACCAACCATATTCATCTGTCATTAAAATGACCAATCAAAGCTGGGTACGATCTTCTCGAACGAAATGTGGTTGGCTGGCGAAAGCACAGACAGATAATTGAGATAATACATAATACTTTTCTGCGAAAGTAGCGCGGGTTTTATTGATATTAGTTCAAATTATGTACATATTTCAAATTTAAATTTTTGAGTCGTATGGGAGTAAAATTTTGTTGTAATTAATTTTGTTGCTAGTTATGTAGAAGACTAGAAGATTTGGTGTAAACTGTGTAAAGGTGTCAAGTTAATATTTTGTTTAATAAAAGCGTAGACGAACACGAGTGAAGCTATGCTTCGATCCAGTGGCGCAGCCCTGCCGCCCGACGCCCCAGTTGGGTCGGATCGAACAATTGCGTAGTCGCGACACGGGGCCGTAGGTTCTGAGGAATTTCATTTTTAAAAGTAACATGGCGTACTTACGATGAATTTGAAGTTACAAACAAAAGGCGAGCGTTGAAAATATTGCGGTTGTCATTTAAGTGGTAGTTGTTGAGCTAAATGTATAGTGAATGTGATCAAAATGGATGATGCCTTTATTATCGCCAATTTCCACTCGTTGTGTCGCTTATGTTTGAACAAAAGTATGCTGACGGCTTCGATTTTCGGAGTCGCTCCCGATGACGATACAAACATTTCTCTAACCTCCAAAATAACTGAATGTTTGGAGATGCAGGTATGTCCTTGCCATTATTACGTAGCGTTTGTCGTGTCTCGAGCGATTTAACATACAAATGTATATATTGCAGATGGATCCCACTGATGGACTCCCTACGAGGATTTGCTACAAATGCTTGTTCCAAGTGGACAGTTGCTCCAAATTCAGACTCCAGTGTTTACAAAGTGAAGCAAAACTAAGAGAAATAACGAATCGCATTAATGAATTAGAAAATCCTAATAATGGGTCTGACAATTCCTACAACCACAACAATGTACATGAACTGCAAAAGCCCAAAGTAGAAAATTATATTGTTGAAGACAGTGTTGTCATGGTTGTGGACCCCAGCCTTGACTATGATTCCTCGGAGGAGTCTGAAAATGTAGAACAGGCTGAGCAAGAAACTGTGGAACGAGACCATACCCCTGAAGGAGAACCAATGCTCGAGTCTTTCTTCAAAAACGTCTATATGTGCAGATACTGCGATCAAGCGTTCATTACTCAAGAGAAATGTAAAGTTCACGAACAAAACTTTCATGATCCTAACTTACCATACAAATGTATTGAGTGCCATTTGGCTTTTATAGAAAGAAGCATGTATGTACATCATAGTAAGCAAGTACATGGTAATGATAAGCCATACAATTGTCCAGAATGTGACAAAAGCTTCGGCAGAAGGTCTGATTTGAGAAAGCATTCAGTTGTCCACACTGGTGTTAGACCATTTCAATGTCAGTATTGTTTCAAAAGTTTTTCCCGTAACACAAATTTAAGCAAACATTTAAGAATACATGCAGGCTACAAGCCTCATGTGTGCCCATTGTGTCCACGTAGCTTTGTTGCCAAAGCAGATTTGCAACGTCATGTACTTGTTCACTCTGGTATGAAGCCATATGAGTGTCCTAAATGTCCCTTAACATTTGCAAGGCGAGATAAACTCATAAAACATGGGGCTAGACACCGCCCCACAAGTCCAGATAGAAAGCACATTGATAACGATCATGATTCTCATGATATGGTTGTTAGTGTGAATCCTTTCAGTAACTTAATGACCTCACCTCCTAATGATCTAAATTTAAATGAATATGACTTGCCTCGAGTTCCAGACCACATCACTGGAGAGAGCAGTTTTATGGACCAGGTTCGGAAAGCCCCATCTACATCAGGCAAGCAAGGATTCACCTCACCACCTAAACCAAAACAGTCGTCGCCAAATAAAAATAAACCTAAGAATATTAAGTGTCACCAATGCCCTAAAAGATTTTCATCTTTGGATGCCTATAAAACACATGTATCAATCGCTCATATTGGTTCACGAGTGTTTCAGTGTAAAATATGTTTTAAAAAGTTCCCGCGTAAACGAGAATTAGACAGACATGCTGCACTTCATTCAGGAATGAAACCATTCAGTTGCAGTCAATGTGATAAAAAGTTTACTAAGAAAGACAAACTTGATAAACATGAACAAAGCCACGAATGTGAAGTTGTGAATATGCCTTGTATAGAGTGTGGTGCCACGTTTGAGAAAAAAGCTGAGCTGGTTGCACATATAAAATCACATTTTGCAGAAAATTATGATGAAAAAATTCCTGATGGTGATATTAAAAAGGAAAATGATTCTCAATTTTCATTGGACGATAATTTTTATGACCTAGAAACGTGACTTAATTGTGTTGTGAGAATTGTTGAAAATTCAATGCACGTTACTTACTATTCTCATTAGAGAAATAATGTAATAAATTAGGAGTCATTTTATGATTTTAATGTAGCTTGTTATTGTAAATGTACTTGATTATTTATTTTCTAAGAATTACAATTCACTTGTATGGTCGTGTCCTGCAATAATGTAGTGCATACTTAACATTACTATGTATAAGGTTTTATGAAACTTACAACTTAACTTCTATTTTAAGTATCTAGTGTCTTAATGTGAAATTTTCAAGTATTTTCCTGCCATTTATTTATTAAATATATGTTAATTAATTAATGGTAAGATGTTTATTAACCAGATATTTCTCACTTTGTCATATTAACTACCTATAACTGCACAAATACTTTATAAAAATAGTTAAAATCATGTAAATAGTTTAAATGAAAAATTAATGCAAAATCGTGAAATTTATGATTAATGAAAACTAGATATTAAAAATATGTTTTGAATCTTGTTACAGTAAGCAATATAGTCCTGTGATTAGAGTAAGATATAAAAACAGTCATATTTTAGTAAGAAATTTATTATCTTCTAAACATTAGCCAGCTAGAGGATTAGCGTGTATTGTGACTGATGTTATTCTTTTTTCCGTAAGTGGTTTAAATGTTTTAGGATTTACTGCTAATTTTTCTAAATCATCAAGTGCTTCAAAACCATCAATAACCCTGAAACAAGTGAATAATAATTTAATAACTATTGTTAATGTACAACAATGTTGAGTACTGGTTCTTAAAAAGGACTTGTGTTTAATTGTGTGAAAACATGAGAATCTGTTCCAGTTGATTTAATATTTATTAGGATTTGTAATGTTTAGTTAGCATATATTTTGTTTTTGTTATAAAATGTATGAATGGTTATGTTGTGTTTATAAATCATGTTTAATTTCCTTTTGTTAAACAAATTATGACATTTAATTGTAACTACACCTACATTGCTGTGGTTAAATTATTTGCAAATTTACAGGAATAAAAAATCACTGTTCTTAGTCAGATAACATGATAATTATGAGTACCTTTATTTTTGTAGACTAATAGATATTTGTCTAAAATCATACATAGAATAATATTAATATCAGTAGTAAACTTTTACCTTCCAAATAATGTATACTTTAAATCTAAATGTGGCTGTTCTCCATATGTAAAAAAAAACTGACTGCCATTAGAATTTGGTCCATTATTAGCCATGCTGACCATGCCTCTGGCATTGTGCTGTAATAAAAAAAACTGTATTATAGACTACTTACACACACATATTAAAAAGCCAGTGAAGGATTTTATAACAATATTCCACCAGCCAGCCAAAGAGTTATATTTAATTGCGTGCTACAGTGACTACTTTAGAGAAATATGCTAGACTTATACCCTTCATTGGCCTTTTTATGTGGTCTTGATATTTGATAAAAGATGCATGTTTAAAAAAATTACCAGACTGTATTATCACTGTTTCTTAAAATTAAAATAAATGATGAAAAAGGAAATTACGCCATACTTTTAGTTCATCTTTAAATTCGTCCTCAAACTTCTTCCCCCAAATAGAAGTGCCTCCTTTACCAGTACCTGTTGGATCGCCCGTTTGTACAATAAACCCCTGTAACAAAATTGCTTTAATTTATTTTTGCCTTTATTGAGCCACCTACAATA
This sequence comes from Noctuana stator, assembly GCA_018231225.1. Classification (NCBI taxonomy): domain Eukaryota; kingdom Metazoa; phylum Arthropoda; class Insecta; order Lepidoptera; family Hesperiidae; genus Noctuana; species Noctuana stator. The sequence continues at coordinate 4,699 of DWQK01003748.1, read as the reverse complement.
TTTTGGTGCTTCTAATAGTAAGATTTATTGGAAATAATATTTGTTTAATATCTATTTAGAGACGATAGTTCTATGATAATGAAGGAGTTTTTTAAATTATATTATTAGAATTATTAAGAAACTAACCTTAATGTTTCTATGAAACAAACAGCCGTTATAATAATCGCTGGCGCAGAGGGCTAAGAAATTCTCGCAAGCCTTAGGACACTGCTCGCAAAATAATTCGACTTTAATATCACCAACATCAGTGTGTACTGTTACAGACATTTTAATTCAATTATTGTCAATTATTTTTAAAAAATTTGTTTATTTTGCTAGCGATTGATTTGACGAACATGACAGGACAGGACTATGACGTCAAAAAATGACAGTTTTGATATTGACGTTTATTCGTTATTAAAGGCCGAGCACAGACAATTATTTTGTACGTCTGACCGTAGTATAGTCCATCTAAGTTGTTTTTGCGTCTAACTCTGTAAGATTGAGTATGAATGCGTAGAATGAGTAGATAGAAAAAAAATTCTCTGTCTGCGCCTTACAGTTTGTTTCTTCCTGAGTTCAATTGACTTCGTCTATAAAATACAACGTAATCCTCATCCTCACTCCTTCACGTTACCTACTTTGGTGTACCAATAATAAATTTCACATACATACAACCTCATGCACGAGTTTGTCGCGGGTCCATATAATTCCTGTCAGTACATTTTAAATACAAAAAATATTGCTGTTTGGATGCTAGACATTTTATTTAATAGATGCACAACATCTACTCGCTGAATTTTTATATAGGCACTTGTAATATAAAAATTATCTATATTATGGATTAAAAAAAGTCACAATTAACAGATAAATTATTTATTGAGATTTAGAAAGATTTTATTCGCTACCGCCTGCTCTCTCATTCTGGCCAGCATGAGGCTCATGGGTATTCTCATCCATACCTAGTTCCCCATAGTTACCAAGAAGCCGCTGGCCTGTTGGATCGAAAGGAGATTTTAAGTGCAAAGTTGCTTTGTATTTCGTCCCCATAACCTCAATTTCATAATCACCATCCTTTAAATATTTCTTGGTCACTTCTGATCCATTGTTACTAATATAACCGATTCCGATTGGTTTATCGAGATAGAACGCGTAGTCGCCTCGTCGTAAGTATCCAACTGGCTCACCATTACGGAATATTGCTTCTTGACCGAAAAGCGCTACCTGTAATTAATTTATTTCGTTTTAACTCCCATCATGTTTATTATATTACTCAACCAGTAAATTATTTATTTTATTTGTAATTATACATTATTTAAACTCCATCACTGCATCGTAGTTTCTTTTAGTAGCTCTCTGTGGAATCAAGAGAACGTTTAAAAATATAAATGTTCCATATGGAGACAACGTAGCTAATAATTTGTTACAATAATTTTGTATTGATATTCTTGACTTTACGATAAAAGTTATTTAATAATATTCAAACATATACCTTATCGTCAAGTGTGAAGTAAGCATATTTTTTCGTGACTCCATTCTTCTGAGCTTTAGTAACCTGTTCATTGCCTATGTACTCTCCGCCTTTGCGGCAAGCAAACCCCAGATTAGCTTCTACCGGATTATCATCGGTTCTTAAATCAGCATTCCATAGGTGATAACCTAGAATAAATTCCCGAATATTATTATTACGAAAGTAAAAGAATGTAATAGTTTATCTTCGTTGGGTGCCCTTTTAGCTATAGTTGGCCGGGAGAAAAAAATTGGCAGAAAAAAACTCGCAGCACGCTTTTAAAATTATCCTGCCGCCTTAATAAGTATTCCCTTACATTGCGGTGCGATATAGGTGTACAATTTTTAGTCATTTTGCAAACTGACTACTCCCTCGTTCGTTACATCGCAAACTAATATTTACAATTTCACGGTGACATAATATTATGTACCTTTCTCAGCACTAAGTGACGTCAGCGCCCTCCAGCCGGCGTTCTTCAGTCCTTTAGCGCTGTTCAACGCTTGGAAAATTTGTACAGCGTGTGACGACGGAACGTGCAACTCCCATCCGAGCTCTCCGGTCCACGCGATGCGCAGTGCTCTGCAAGTGTAGGTCTTATTCTCTGGGGAATAAGGCGCTTTCGATACGTGGATGCTGCGATGCGTGTTGACAGGGAACGCGTCGTTGGACAGACCAGCGTTTGTATAGCGCTGAAGGATGCGTTGGCTGTAAAAGACACGATAATTATTTGCTTTGATCCATAAGTAAATTATGGCCTCAAACTCATAAACGTTTACTAACATCCCCTGTGTCATAAGTACCATAGATAGCGGATATAAAAATACCATTAATAAGACACACACCAAAACTTTGAGGTATATCACAATCAACCCACCATAGTCCCATTGCTGGGCGCGGATCTCCTCTCAAATATGAGAAGGGTTAGGGCCTAAACCTTTGTCATTTATCTCTTCTCATTATAAAAGTCATTTTTGCGTGCCGCTGGGATTTGAATTTATTATCTAGTGTAGGCATGCAAAATATTACTAAAATACCAATTACTTTTACCTGTCAGGCCCTTGAATACTCAGAATACACATATGTTTGGTGACGTCAGTGATGGTGGCGCGCAGTTTGTGCGATTGGATGATCCTGCGCAGGTGCGCCAGTGTGTGGTTGGCACTGAAACCGCTAGTCACCACATAGTAACCGCGACCCTAGAGCGAATATAAAAAAGAATATCATTTAGTTAAATTATATACGTGTTAATAACATTGGTATACTAAAAAAACCTTATTTATGTTCGATTTTATTTGACATATTTATTAGTAAAAGTTATAAATATGTGGTGGGGAATGGCCTAAACCCTTCTCACATTTGAGATGAGACCGTGTCCAGCAGTAGAACTGTGACGAATGATGACGATGTAACTAAAAATGTTCAAAAAACCTATATTAAGGCGTAACTTACTTTGAAAATTGGTTCATGCAGCTGTCCGCTGCCGCCGTCTAAAATGCTGACTGTAACATCGGCCTCCACTCCACCCTTCTCATTTAAAAGAAGAGAATATACCACCCTAAAAGCAAGACATACCAAGATTTTATTCTTTATCGTAAATGAGTAGCAAACGAAGGCCATTTGATTTTGAGTGGTCACTGAAACTCACTGACACTCAAGTCTAATCCAACCTCAAATAAGGGAAGACTTATGGAATCACCTCAAATATAGTGTTTTGGATTGACAATTTGGCAGTCACAGTATTAAATGTTCTCGGATACGTCAGCAGTAAAGTCATGATACCTTTCATCTTCCTTGAACGAGTCAGCAGTAAAGGAATATTATTTGTCGCCTTTCTTGGACTAGTCAGCAGTGAAGGCATAATTTCTATTTTCTTTCTTTAACAACTCAGCTGTTAAGAAATATAACTTGTTGACTTTTTTGCACTAGTCAGCAGTAAAGACTTTTTACCTGTTGTCTTTCTTAGACAAGTCAGCAGTAAAGGCGAGATCTGCACAGCGCTGAGCATCAGGACCAGTGAGGTAGAACTTGCCGTAATATGACATGTTAAACAGGGCCGCTTTGTTACGACAAGCTAACGCTTCCTGGCCGATCTGTGGATGACAAATTTATCGTCACAGTGTTATCTATCTAGATTTTATATAAATGGTCTTAGGTATAGATTAGTGTATGAATGAGCTTTGATAAGAATTAATCCTATTTCTTTCCTCAGGTTTATGTTTTTCGAGTGTATGTTTTAAGAGTCTGAAGTCCTAAAAGGATTTATGGCCTTTAGCTTGAGATATGTCGTTAGATTCGTCTTAACTATGAGAGTAACTAGCTATATCAAAGTTATTTAAAAAATGACCGATTCATCGATTTATTGTGTCCTTAGTTTTTGATAGTCTTATTAAATAGTCATTGTATTAAAACTTACTAGTTCATGATGTTTGGAGAAGTCAAAGGTGTATTCTCCCTTCAAAATTTCTTCGTAGCGCTGGTCCAGATTGCGGGGGTAGTCATGGGTCCCGCCCCAGTCATACTGCTGTACTCGGATCTGAAATTATTTATAGCATATTTCGACACATCCATCAACTTTGTTCATGGATGAGGTCAACATTAAGCCAGCACCTGGATAGCAACAAAGTTGTTGTAATGAAGAATTTAGTTCAGATCACATGCCATTTTTAGGTGTTTAATTGCATTCAATGGTGTTAAATTAATCTTAGTTACTATGCATGCATGTTAATATGCGATGTCCAAGTACATTTTTCTTAAATATCCCTCCCCCCTAAATAATCCCCATTATCTCTCCCATGATGTTCGAGTACATTTTTCTTAAAGATTCCCCAACTTACAACGAACCTTTTCTCCAGGCATATAGAACGCAGGCCTCTCCCAACCAGCCCTGGCCTGCATCACGGCGCCGTTGTCAACCAACTCCTGGTGCAAGGCGTCATGGCTGGCATCTCTGCCAGCGAGCCTCTCGTCGTGGGGGAACACGATGCTGTAGTTCTTCACGTACGACTCGTGGCTGCTCTCGCGCATCCAGTGCGCGCGTGACATCTGCGCGGGCGTGAACCGACGGATATCAAACGTGAACATGTTGTATTGAGGCCTGGGGATAAAACGAATTCAATTGTTGCCTTTCCAATCATCCATCCATCAGCCTTTGGAGGTCCACTGTTGGACATAGGCCTCCCCTAAGTGGCGCCACTCCGTCCGGTCCTGTGC
>DWQK01003747.1:0-11191 GCA_018231225.1 Noctuana stator | reverse complement strand
GAACCCTTCGAACGGTGGACTGGCGTGACAACCACTACATCACGCGGGTCAATAAATATCAAGTAGTAATATACTCGATAGTCACTACTCCCACGTACTCTCAAGTTGCACCTTAAATAGGATAGAAGTCCTATCTGATGTCGTATAATTATGGACTTTAGCATCCACACCTCCATTAAGCCGTGCATAAACAAGTGAAGAGGACGCCGTGTAGATGTTCTACCACCTATATATTAAATCCCATTCTTTTCTCTATCGATGTGCAATTCCATACGATAATATTGATGGTCCTATTGTTATAGTGCAATTCCATTTAAAGAGTTTTTTAACGTTGGTCGTTAAACTACTTATGAGTTATGAAAGCCAACGGTCTTCCGTATACAGTACTAGTAAATTAAACAACAATATGATCTATGTTCAAGACTGCTGGTGACAATATAATGATAGTTTTAAGTCCTCTATCGATTACCCATAAATCTGGTGGTTGCGAGCTAGAACCGATTCGTACGACGCGCGGTGCAACGAAAATTTGCAATACGCACGCTGCACTGCGCGCTCCCTGAAGCGTGAAAATGAATGTTATAAAGTACAAGCACATCGTAAATAATTATCATACGAGCTTCAAATCCAGTGCTGCTTCAACTCGTGCTGTGGAGGATACATTTCGTTCGATCGCCGACAACTACGGAAGCCGGCTATGGATTGGTTGAAATTGGTCGGTATCTACCTCGAGTTTGTATTCGTGACAGTGATAAAAGTGCCATTGGACTGTGTTCAAACGTGATTTCCATGTGATTACCATGTGATGTTTTGTGCCAGCATTGAGAGTTTGGGTTTGATTTAGAGCTGGTTGATAGCTCATTCAGTAAGCAATTTTGTTAAAAAATGTATACATAAACTTGTTGACAGAAAGTTAGGGCTCTATGGGCTTATTCTAAAAGATAGTAGTATAGTATAAAACCGTTGCCGCAGACAAAAACTAAACGGTCGTTTATGGAAATTATACAAATACCTTAAAAGTAAAAGAATAGAATAAGTACTTTAAATTAAAATACACATCTAATAAATTTAATTTATATATTTAGTTTACGGAACATTATGTTGTCTCTTTCGTAAACCTTCCAAATAAAACTTAAGAAAGTGATTAACTTTTAACTAAACCAATAAATACTGGGTGACGGATTAGTGAGACTAATAGTCACCCTTATAGATGTGAAAAAACACCTTATCACTTACTATTAGCAACGCATCTGTTTATAACCTTTAATAGAGCTTATTAATACCCTAACGCTTATTAATAATGCTTTGGGTTGATATAGATCATAGCTGACCAAACCCCTTTTCATGTGTGAGAGGAGAATTACAGCAAGAGAAATAATATAAATAAGGGCCAAAGAAATATAACTAATAATATCGAAAAGTTTTTCATCTGATAAATGATACCTACCTCAGTTAGATAAGTGACTTAAATACCATGCACTTATTACACAGTTATTTTATATAGAGAGGTCATAGGTCATGCGGTTAGGTCAAAATACATTTTCATTAAAGTTATAAACTTTTTGTAAGAAAATATATTATACTCGTATGTCGCCTTAGTAATATAGGTATGTAAGGTAATAAATTCACAGAACTTGAATTTAAGTTAATGTACGGTGTTAATGTACTGTACGAGGTCATGCATTGGTCACATCATATATCATAATGCTAGAGAGCGTGTTCAGAACAAATTCTGGCGGCACTCTTACAATAAGTTGTACGGAATTGAAAGAATATAATACAAAAACAATATTAAAATATAAAATGAATAATGATAAATATAATGAATATTGGAAAGGGGTACTCTCATCCTTGGCCGCAGAGAACCAGGACCTAGTAGAGTCGAGTCGAGAGAATACTCTCATAGTTCATAATCCCGGATTGCTTTCTTATCTACGTGTGTATCTTATGTGTACCGAAACGGGATTCAAGGGGCCGCCGGCGGTCATCACTGATACTAACTTTTAACAGGTCTACTAGAATTTTCTCAAAATTTCTTTTTCTTTGTTACAGTTCGCTCTTCTTGTAGCTGTAGCTTCTGTTCAGATAAAGGCAGATGGACCTAAGTAAGTAGTTGAGTTTATTAATTTTCTAATCATCCAATTATAACATAAGTACTCGTACATATATATTTATGAAATTAAAAAAGCGAATCGTGCTTAGAACATACACCTAACAAGTTCATACTACTTTTTATAACAGGTAAGTTTATTTTTATTTCATTTATAAATAGCTTACACAGTAATACCTACATGTAACTTTTCCCAAATTCATTAAATTTTACCTATACTCAAACATTATTTCAATTATACCATCTCTATTATACCAGAATTGCACGGAGTGTAGGTAGGTATTTAGTTTTTATTGCTTGCGTAATAATAGAAGAGTTTTTATAGGTATATCCACTTGTGTAGAAACAATAAAAACGCGAAAGTGTTTCTCTGTCGTTGTCCACGACGTGCTGTGCGATTGAACCCAATGTCAGTGTGCCGACTGCGATTAAATTGTTACGTTTCTCCGCTCAGCGCTAATAGCTTTAAAACGACAAACCAACCAGCCGCATAATTAAGGGACTAGAAAGTGCGAGTAGAGCCTCCCCCACGACTACGTAAAAATCCAGTCGGAATTTCAGTTTTAAGTATACAAGTATGTCGGACGGGGACTGGCTCAACGGCAGCTCGAGGGAAAGCGACTGCCGCATCACGCGCATGCCGTTGACACTAGACGGAACACACTTGCCCATAAAAACAGCTAAGCTTGCATGCGATCGATCAACGCGCACCGACTATCCGACTCATAAACATAATGTCTTCCTCATACAACGCCGGCACTAAATGTATGTTAAGCATCAATGCGAGTAATTTATGCGTTCCACGTAACTTTGGTACGGACTACTGTGATTGTTGAATGAGCATTTCTTCTCTTTGTTTCAGGAAAAAGATTCGCATACATCTACCACAGAAGGTGAAGCACATACACCACCATAAGAAGATATACATTACAAACCACCCCGCATCCTCGCAGTATGCACCGGCATATATGCCGAGTGCGGAAGGTGCGGTGGCGGTACCGACGACCGTCGGTATGCCGGCCGTGGCGAACCTCCTCCCCTACAATTCAGTGGAGATCATCGACCAGAATCAACATCGCTTGTCTGGCGTATCACCAGCGGCCTCCAAACTTCTACCCTTATACCATGCTAGAGGATACTATGGACCGAGTCCTAGTGAAGTGGACGACGACTACGATTTAGCTCCTCCACCGGAATCAGTAGATAGCTACTTAGCCCCGGGTTACTCGTCTTCAGCTCCGCCCTCTCCACCTAGTCATTCTCCAAAAAAAGTGAAAATCATAAAAATAAGTGAGCAGCCACGCAAGAAAGTCCTCCGCAAAGGCAAACCTAAACGTGTTGTTTTTCGCACTCGTCCTCAATCGGCGCTGCCGGCAGATGAAGAACTACCAGTGACTACTTTTCACGAACAGTTTTACTCGGACTTAGATAATTCGGGAACCATACGAAAGATTAAGAAGCCGCCACGTGTTGAAAAAATTGTCGATGGTGATACTGAACATATACACACCTACAGCGAAGAACACATTCATAAGCTAGTTTTCGATGATTCACCTAAATACACTGGTATTGTTGGAGTCGATCCTATGTCGAGCATGTCAGCGCTTAGGCCTGCGCGTCCAATCGTGCCATTCAAGAATTCACAAACACTGATCGCAATACCTTCCGATTCGTTTTCAAACTTGGCTGCAGTCGGTCCTATTGCAGCGCCCGCACAATTCGAATTCGCAGCATACAATCCACGTGATGTGACGCATGATCACATTTTCCACGATCATGGTGAAATACCAGCTGATGTTGATATAACCAAGGACACGCTAGGCCTACCTCCGAAAGTTTCATATAACAGCCAAGGCCTAAGAATTTCCGGAGGAGCTCACAAAAGACAAAAGAACAAGTACGGACAACGAATAAAAAAAATAACGGGAAAACCTCACCCTATGGACTTTTCATATTATGAAAGTATTTACACAACGAATAGTAGACCGAAAAAGACACAGAGACCTGCCTATCCCTTTCTCGATGAAACAGTGGATTCAAATTTAGATGAATATAGACCATTGAACAATATTAGATACAAAGAAGTAAAACCGCGTAATCTGGTTCCAACCTACTATGGAAAATCAGGACACGAGTACAAAGCTCAGCAGACTAGTGCGTCTGCGCCTTTTTCTGTATCATCCACAATAGTTCATGATTACAAACCCAAAAATTTTGGTACTGGATCACCGCCGGTCCAAAGGTTCACCGATCCTTTCGTGAACTTTAAAGATAACAATTACGCGGCCAATTATGAATATGATACCTACGCTTCGTCTTCAAATGTGTATAATAGTGAAGATAAAAATGATAATACCATATTTACAACCCCGTCAAAGAAAGGAAAAAAAAAGTCTTTTTCTACTCAAAATATTAGCTTTGGAGGGCGAGACAGTCTAACCTACGTGGACCACTTGGAAGAAAGTAGTTTAACAGATGACGAAACCCCGACTGCTTTGGACAACCTCGATCAGTTCGACCAACCGCAGTCGGTTAATACGCCAGCACAATTTACAACGAAAGAATCGTCTCCCGTCCACCCGTATTACTCAGTGATGGCAGTGAAGACTTTACTTAATGAGCAACCATCCATGCCGGCAGCTTCTAATAATAACTATCAATATGTTGAAGCGCCAACGCTATCGACCACACCATTTGCAACGTCTGCAGCCACGACAACGAGCGCTCCAGCACCGACACCATCGGTGTATATTGCGCAAAGCACGAGTGCACCCACAATTGAACCAGCTGAATACATGACCGAGGCGGGGCAGCCTAAAAGATATAAACAGCCGAACAAAAACTTGAATGGCGTCAACAACGAAGTGGAATCTATAGATAAGTACGCACAAAAAGATTTGCAAACATCTAGCGATATCAGAGTGAGATCGCTTCACACGCCGGAACACGATCACCGGCAAGAAAATCCAAGTCCCTTATCCGGTCGAGCGAAACTGAAATATGGTGATAAAATTTGAACAATGGTGGTTTAGTTATTGATAGCGTTGTAAGATAGATGTAGATATTCGTGATAGCTCTATATTCGTAACTGTATACCACTGACACGAACAAGCCCCAAGTCCCGAACGGTAATAACATAATTTAATTATCTATTTATTTATTGCCATTATACTATATGTATCCGCAATAATCATTCTGATTATTGATTGTAAATAGACTCCGAAGATGGCATTCATGCATTTTTATACGAACTCTTAGGTGAAGTTTTGTGTGTGTTGTTAACGTAATAAAAAACAAAAAGTATTAAAACGAATATGCATCAGAGGTTTTTATTTCACGTGACACAATAAATATTTGGTAAGTATTTTGCTTTACGAAATATGCCAGGAAAGATCACTGGAAAGTTAAATTTTTATTGGTAGAACATATACTACTTAACATCAGGCATAAACCATAAGCCATCTAAGTAGGTCTATGACGTCAGGAGCCCTCCGTGTTCGTTTGCTACTCATTACTCAAGTAACATAAACAAATCTAATTTATATGGGCATTTAATTATTATTTATATATGTTTCGTGTGTAGCCCTCTGCTATGCTCTCTATTTTGTCAAGTCTGGATTGTTATATGCAACGCCTGATGTAGGTACATAGCATATCATGAAAGAATACGTGGTCGATATACGACGTGTGTTTGATGTGGTTGACATTAAGTCGTGGTTAATGTTTATATAGACATCACATTATCTTCTATATATAAAATTACTTATTTATTTGTCATGTATATTATACTCGTTATTTACATGAACTTCTTCGTTTGAAAACATTTCACTAAAATACTTACACAGGGGACGAGCCCCGTGGACTTAGACATGTTCCTAGTTTACGTGTCTAATCCGTTAATTCCAACATTCGATTTATATATACAAAAAGCTGATTATGAGGTACACGTACCAGTGACTCAGTTCTCCGACCACGCTGCCGTATACGAGTAGAACCGCTATCATTCGCTAGCTCACGACATTGCTCTATAAAATATCATAGGCGCTATCTTTCCAGGGGTAGTATTTGTTTCCGTTTAAGAAAATACGATTTGTTGTTGATCATAAAAATTTTACTTTTAAGCGATATTAGTTGAACTTAGTGAAATTGCTAAATAAAAAATATGAAGAAGTAATTTCCACAGTAGTCCCGTATTCCTTATAACTTTCGGAGGGATGGAAAATAATAACACTTATTTCATCAACTAGACATGCAAATGCTAAAGTTAGTAATCGGTAATCCTGTACATAAATCATTGTGTGTAAATTATTTATTGTTCAAACTTATTTATTTATTTATTTTACACTCTTTATTTATTTTAAACTTACTTATATGTTTTCGACAATCGTGAACATACATTATACTGATCGCCATTCCAACCATTAAACACCATTACGAGACCATTGAAAAGCCATAATCGTGTCACAGTAATAGTAAAATGGGGATCCTTATTTGAAATGGTCATGAATATCCGTTAGCTACTTGTATAGTATAATATGTATGAAAAATTACGGCTAAATTACGTTCTCTTGATGTTCACAATCGTACCTATACCTATATGGAAAATCGTAAACGACATTTTCTGTCCGACAGCATTGATCGTTTCCGGACAATGTTAGTTAGAGCTTTAGGAAGTAAGAGTGAAGGGCTTAGAGCTTACGTAAACTTTTACTATCTGTTACATTGCCGACGTTAGACGATTGGCTGACGGCAATTCGTCATATTATAAAAACTAATTTGAAGCTTTTACAATACTACATTTATAGCTAATACAATTTTAACACCTTGTAACATAAAATAGTCATTTTAGGTACATACATAGTAACAAACAGAAACAGTAACAAACATCCATCTATCCATCCATACTTACAAACTTTCGCGTTTATAATATAACTAGGATTTGTTTTATTTAAGCAGCTCCCAAAAAGTCTAAATGAATTAAATACTCGTTTCACGTCGTCTGTGTAACAGAACCTTCAGTCAGGAGGTCTGTAACTTACGTAAGTGAATGTCAATGGCTTTATGCGTAGTCTGAGTATCGCTTAGAAGCAAGTCGCGAGCGCCTTATATAATTAGTTTTTTCTTTAAATTATATCTTTACTAACTGTATACCTATGCACTTACACTCATAGTTTAATAGGATTCCCTGTACCGTGGTTGCCAGACTCATTCAAAGGAAATTAAATAAAGTAATGAAAACCTGTTGATATATGGCTCTTAATTACGTCAAATCTCAATTTTGTATTTATTAATCTTTCTTTGATACATACCACTAACATTTTTTAGTTACAAGAATGTTGTACACGCCTATAACTGGCTTAAATAATATCAGCTCAAGAAAGTATTTAAGTGCGTGAGTATGTATTGCGTAGGTGGTAGAGCTTACAGAGCTCGTCCGGGGAGGTACCACTACAGCCCTCATAACCCACCGTGAAGCAAGCCTAGTAGCAAGTACTTGTGTTTCGGTTGGGAAAGTTTGCTGCCGGACAAACTACTCGTATATTTGAGGCGACTATCGTAGTCCTCATGAGTAGCAACGCCTCCACGTATGACCTTAGATTCCTATCTAAGGCTCCTATTTGAGGTTAGCCATCCATGGGTTGAAGTGACTACTTAACATCATCGTTTGCTGCTCATAAACGATAAATAATAAAGGATAATTGTGCATATTTCAGTTGCTGTCAGTATGTTTAAATAAATAAAACGGGGTTAGATGGAATATTAGATAGTAACGGTCGTTAGTCGTTTGAAAGAATATTATCACCTTTTGATGAATTAAAGACCCGTATCGATGTAAAAATGTCGGCTCTAAATCTATCGGTTTCGGGACGTTTCGTAATTTCGTAGTTCTTTAGTTTCGTTTCGTAGTACTTTTGGACGGATTAAAAATTAATTTACGATGTTAAAGAGTGGACCTCTAGTAGCTTTAATTGGTACTATGTTTGACATACATGCTTATGGGGTAATGTCACTGAATGCACGGGTCTGGCTAAGTTATATACGCTTTCACATTTGATCCACTGATTGCTTTAAATTGTTCGCGTGACTACTGACTATAACTATTATGTCAATCCCATCAATTTTCCATCAATCCATTAACGTTAATCAAGGAAGCTTGTGACATCTGGGGGCCATTATCGTGTCGTAGAATTATCAATTCCTTTAGATATGTGCATTTACAAGACTGCTAATAAGCTAAAGATTACAAATCTGTAGCAATTTATTTTATAGGCATAGGTTATTAATAGGTTTAGGTCGATATTATCTAAACAATGAGAATTAGCTTCCAGTTTATTGCTCGTTCGTCAGTGACCCCTTTTCATAAATGATAATTAAAATATGAACATAAGTAGGGCGGTTGTGACTGTGTACCTACCATCAGGGAGTGTAAAGTTGCTGGTAAAAAGTCCGGATTAATCGGCCATGGCACATAATGCTATGGTAGTTTTGCATTATTTTTATTGTAATACACAGATACTTTATTTATGGTTAAGCGCGTCCTGGCTTAGAGTTAATCAGCTGTTAGTATATCTTTCTACGTCGAGGCTTTCTGTCTATGTTTTAAGGTGTTCAGGTACACCTGTTTGTTACTGTTATTTTCACTAACACATTACCATATTACCAGGCGGTGCTCAAGCGCGGTGTGACGATGACCCGCCGGTTTCTCCCTGCGATTACTTTCACGATGCAACACTTACGTAATGTCCATTATCTTTTGTTCTACACTCCGCCGTTCTACAACCGGGTGGTAACGATCTTTTTAATTATATTGCTCGGCATCGACTAATTTACACACTTTTATTCAACGGATTTTTTATGTAATGGCTTAGAATATAGTATAGCTGTATCTACAAGGTATAATCTTAATAATAGGTTACTCACTCGTTAGTTCTTTGTTCTTATTCAGTCTGAGTTGGTATTAGTATAATACATATTATAATGTTCTTCAATATGACGATGTTGAAATTGACTTCATTCCTTAGTAGTATACATATATACACAAACAAATAAACACACACACTGTGTGTGTGTGTGTCACTCAAATATTGTGTAGGTATTAGGTAGTGAAGAAATATAAAAATACAAGCACAATTTATATAGTTTTATTTTCATTTTTGTCAATTTTATCTCTTATGTACCTATTTTTACCTAAGTATAAGTTATGATTCTTATGTAACTACAGGTAGGTATAGTGTTAGTATAGGTAAAATTAAAAGAATTGTTACACTGATATCAACTTAATCTAGTGGCTTATTGATCGCTCGTAGCCGTCTTTAAAATGTTTTGACGAGCATTTATAATGCTTACTCCGTTATTGAAACCAACAGCCTTTAAGCTGTACAAGGTAATAAATGTGATCTTAAACACTAGACAGATAGGTATCTTAAACACTAGACAGATAAGTAAACACCAATTTGCAATTATCCCTTTTGAAGTTAATGACAGTAATTTTTTTATTAAACTATGTTTGAGTAGTTTAGTGCCAGCTGACCTAATTTACACCTATTCTTAATTCTTAAAGATTACGACACGTACCTAAATTACCAATACGAAGTAAATATACAACTTTTTTTTAATGTTTTATTTCATACATGCGTTACACAAAATCTATAGCACATGAACATTAATAACAAACAAACAAATTCTTCAGCTTTATATATTAGTATAGAGTCTATACATATATATGTATATACATGTTTGTTTACGTAACGGAACAAATAGAGACTTGTCCCTTTTTTCGTGGTTCACATGATTGCCAGATTCTATGCTATGTTTAGAAGATGACGGTACTCTGACAAAAGACTTATATGCCCTATTGCAGAGCAGACGCGGTACGCTTGCTGTAGTTTCAGTAAAGTTATGTTAAGTTTAAACAGGACCAAAGAAAACTGTTTATTTTTTCTTACATTGTGCGTGCTTTTAAAACTGAAGTGTATCTATGTAAATGATATTTTCCGAAATACACCTGGGGATTATTTCTGTTAATCTTATTTCTCTGCTGTATCCCAAATGTTGGGGTAAACTTTTTAATCGATCAAAAGTATGGTTTATTGAAGTATGTAAATTTAACATTGCTTTTGCGGAGTGTTTTTGAATTACTCATATAGTACCTACATATATTATTATTATGTAATTATCCAAAGTTAAGTAAGTAAGAAAATAAAAAATATAATATAGGTAAAAAATATATCTTACATGTTTAAAAAAAGAAAACAAGATTAACATTAATTTAAAATAGTCTAAGAAAGTAATTTATAATAAAAAAATATATAAAAATACAAAATATGTATATATGTATCTGTCTGAATGATACGACACCTAACAACAATAATCTTATCTAACTAATATCTAACTAAAGATAATCTAACACCGAGTTGCAAGAATATTCTTTAAAGTTAATAACATATATTATATTTACTTACATCTTAAGATAAAGGTAGTTAAAGAATAATGGAGTTATTAGTTCTAATGAAGCTTCTTGCAATTGGACATAACCTAAAATAAACAATGAATATAACATTTCAAATTAATATATTATTACAAAGTATGCCGCACCAAAATGACTAAAGTTGAAATCCATGTTAGTCAACCCTGAGTCTTTTTCTTAATAAGCCTTTCATTTTATCACATTTCACATAGCCCAAGCTGGGTTACCTCACATTAAGATGTTAGCATTCCTTAGAATTCAGTACTTAAAGTACATCCTCTTAATTACAATACCCAATACATGAATACATTAATATATTTGTTACGTACCCACTTGCCTTTTCCCAAACTCATTTTTACACATTCATTGCAAGCATAATTATATTATATTTATACCTATTTGTCATAAAGATTCATCAGGGGTGGAAACAAGCGATAACATAAAAAAAAAACATTTTTTCCTACAAAATACTATTAGGAACTGACTGAAAAACAATTTTTGAATACCTACTATAAAACAAATAACTAGTTATACATGACTAGATGTGTCACGCGGTTTCACCCGCTTTAAGAATTGTGACGTAACGCTTGATAGCCTATAACCTTCCTCATTAA
>DWQK01003746.1:0-11193 GCA_018231225.1 Noctuana stator | reverse complement strand
ATATCCTGAAGTGTTAGGATCCATTTTGGGGGCCCTGAAAGCGATCGTTAATGTCATTGGTATGACGAAAATGACTCCACCAATTAAAGACCTACTCCCGAGGCTAACGCCTATCTTAAAGAACAGGTATTTATTATCATGAAATATACTATCGTTAATTTGCATATCCTTATTAATAATTGATTATTCTTTCAGACATGAAAAGGTGCAAGAAAATTGCATTGATTTAGTTGGACGTATTGCAGACAGAGGTCCAGAATTTGTTTCGGCGAGGGAATGGATGAGAATTTGCTTCGAATTACTTGAACTGCTGAAGGCGCACAAAAAAGCAATCAGACGAGCTACAGTAAATACATTTGGTTATATCGCAAAAGCTATTGGTCCACACGACGTACTTGCAACGCTTCTTAACAATTTAAAGGTTCAAGAACGACAAAACAGGTATTACACTATTTACCTTATTGTATGAATAATTATACAATTTAAGAATATTCGTCTCGATTCTTTGGTTTTTTTAATATCTTATTATTTTTATGTTTGTAGAGTATGCACCACAGTCGCTATTGCTATCGTCGCGGAGACATGCTCTCCGTTCACAGTACTGCCGGCTCTGATGAACGAGTACAGAGTACCAGAATTAAATGTGCAAAATGGAGTGCTGAAGTCATTGTCATTCTTATTTGAGTACATCGGGGAAATGGGAAAGGATTATATTTATGCAGTGTGTCCATTGCTTGAAGACGCTCTTATGGACAGGTACTTAGGATATAAATATTTTATAATATATTTCTGCAATTGTCTAGTCTCGAGTTTCACACTTTTCACAGTTTAGATGAAAAAAATTAAATATTGTTAAATAATTTGTTGATGAAGCATCAATATCATTCTCAAAACAATCAGTGTCATACAAACCTTTCAGAGACTTGGTGCATAGACAGACAGCATGTGCTGCTATCAAGCATATGGCGCTGGGTGTTTATGGGTTTGGCTGTGAAGACGCGCTTATACACCTGCTAAACCACGTGTGGCCGAACATCTTCGAAACCTCGCCACATTTAGTACAAGCTTTTATGGATGCAGTAGAAGGAATGAGGGTGGCATTGGGCCCCATTAAAATACTGCAGTATGCTTTGCAGGTAATTTTCATGTTTTATATGAAGACTAGGTAAATGATTTAAGCAGTGCATTTTGTATCTGTCACATGCAAAAGTCATTTTGCTCTTTACGATATTGTTGTAAAGTATATTATTAGATTATGAGTGCCAAGCCAGATTTGACATTACCTCAAACTTACATATAAAAAATAATGTATATAATATAATAGAATAAATGAATAAGTTACATGGTTGTTTTAATTCAGTTGTGTGATTTTCTGTAGTATTGTTACTTTGGTTTACAGGGCTTATTCCACCCAGCAAGGAAAGTGCGTGATGTTTACTGGAAGATATACAACACCTTGTATATTGGAGGACAAGACTCATTGGTGGCGGGATACCCACGGATACAGAACGATCCCAACAATCATTTCATCCGATATGAATTAGATTATTTATTGTAAAACATTCTAATACAATTACAATTATCTGTGTTGTACACTTGTTTATTTTTTCTACCTTTTCCGAGTACATGTGTTTTTTTTAGTTAAATCATAATAAACATCTTGTTTACGATGCAACATAATGGCACATTTACAAAAAATGTAAACTAAGGCATAATATTAAATGACCTTTAAATATAGACACACTCAATATTACAATGCTTGCACATGTGCATAACTGTGATCAAAAATAAGTTTAATTTTGATCGTCGTTTTTAAAAAATGCATTAACGCACAAATCTCAGCATCGGCGCATTTACCTGTTGATAATCTTGCATTATGTGCGTGTTAAAAAATTTAATTTCGATTGAATTTATATTTTTTTCATGCAATGAATTTAAAAAAGCAGCGCATTCAAATCGTACGATATGATGCTGAAATGTGCGATTATATGACTTTCCACAAATAAAACTACGTAACGCAAACACAAGTAACGCAACGAACTCGTTAACTAATTAAAAGCAAATACTAAAGGTTTATATTTGTGTTGTTTCTCTTCCCATTGACCCCATATAGGAATATCACATTGAAATAAAAAAAAATTTTGTTACAAACATCCAATGCATTTTTATTTAAAGCCAACCATAAATATTCATCACTGCGATCAAACGTAATTGATAATATGTTAAATAATATTATAGTTATATACAGTCGTGAACTCGAGAACGTTTCAAACCATAAAAGTATTCAACTTTTGTTGCTTACATATAATTTACTGGTAGGTATTTAATATTAAATCCGTTCATGTAGATAGATGCCGTTATTAGCTATTTTTTGTAAAAAATTTCCACTAAAATATAACGTGAGTTTTTATCGTGCAAGATACCTAATAAAAGTTGCATTCACATCATTTCAGTTAAAATTTCACATTAGAGATCGTTCATAAATATGTAAGCACGACTGTATAAAGTAAATACAGATTACATTATTTTAATTAAGTTTATGTCACCATAATATATTGTTACAAAATACTACGATATTAGACAAAGTAAAGAATGTCTGAAATTATGTTTAAAGAATGTCTGAACTGAATTCGTTTAAAAGTTAAAGCAATTTTATACATATTTTAGCCCACAATTTTATCAATAATACTTCAAAAGCTCTATAGAATAGTACCTGTACAACAAAATTTTATAAAAAACATTACTGTAAAAGCCGTTATTGATTTTCCATTGCTAAGATTCCACCATACCATCGTACTTACCATACCAACTCTGTATGGTAAGTACGACCTGTAAGCTTAGAAGTACTTAATAAAATCCTTAGACCAACTTACATTGTTAAATCCTAATAGTTATCAATATACGAGTATTACAGTGACACATACATCATTTTAGCCTCAATCATAAAGGAACATTACACAAATATGACTAGAACTAAATTCCTGCAATACACTGATCTACATAAAATAATAAACATAAAGTAGTTTGTTAAAACTCTTAAACTATGAGACTCTTGCATAGCAATCCAAAATTCATGATAAGTTGCCTTAGATGTAAATATCACTAAAATTAATGTTACGCTTTGAGAAATTCTTATTGTTAATGGAGATCACTTATACTGGAATGTGAAACATGTTCAGTAAGAAAATTATAAACTAAAGTACCTACTTCCCTTCAAAAACATTTTGCATATTTCCCACATTACTGAATTACTACGTCAGATGAGATTACACATTAAACTAAAACTGATTGTCACCATTTCACACTACATTTATCTACACCATACAACGGTAATCTAGGTATACATATAAAATGCTTAGAGTTGGTGTATTCTTTGTACGACGTAGGTAGGTGTCCGATAAAAGTTTTTCCAAAATTCTACCCCTAATGAGGCGAAAAACGGGGGCAAAGTTTGTATTGGTTCACTTTGCTATATTATTTATATTTGGGCTCCATTCTGAAGTCCACGCCGATGAGGTCGCAGGGATAAGTCTAGTCTGGTATAAACGCAGATAAATAGTTTTAAATCACTAATATAAAAAGAAATTACAAAAGGTTTAATAAGTAATAGGCAAACAAAGTATTGGTAATTTTGCCAAAGCCTGCAGCTTCAGTGCAGCCGTCGCGCAACTGAGTCATTGAAGAATGTTTTTCTAAATGAAAAAATAAAGTACAATTCAAGTTGTATTCCATTTGGATTCGGATTAATTTTGTCAATGGCAGCATGGTTGCTGCAATATAATATATTTGTGACTGACAGCAAGTAGGTACCTACTTGACCGCAACACATCTTTTATATATCTTTTTTCCGAGTAAATAGCACCAAATTAATAAATAAAGATTAATTTATGGAGGTAATAGAAATTAGGTAAATTGAATGAGTTAATATTTTATGTAATGTAAATACGCGAAGAGGAAATTTCGGTAATTTTAATATTATGCACAGTTCAGTGTAGAAATTTTTTTCTGTAACTGTAATAGTTGCCATCAAATGCTAATAGATAGCGTTAAAGTTCTTTGGATTTATTCAAATTAATCGTAGATGCCAAATTTCAAATCACAAATTTGTACCAATTAACTCTTTAAATCGCTAATGAAACCAAAGTAGCGTTTTAATGAAGTCCAATCATGATTATTTATCTTACTATTCAGAAGATAAGTGGATAGGTACTTCTTAACAATTATTATAATGTAAGCTTGAATTATAACTTAATGGTGAATCTCTATAGAAAAATAACATAAAAAAATAATATTCATGTTATCTATATTTTTTTATGAAAACAGCACGCCTCTAGAAGTATCTATAAGTGGAGTGATTTTATGTCCTGTTAGTTACCACATTATTTATACAAAAACGAGTTTTAACGAGTGCAGGCATGATTTCTTCCGTAGGCGAAGTGAGGTTTACTGAGAGGCGGGGCAGCCCCTGGCGGAGACGTGGTGCAGCGCGGCGAGGGACAGCGGCTGCCAGTGCGAGCCGGGCCCGCGCCGCCGCCGCAGCGCCCCGTCGCCCGCCACGCCCCACACCTCGTGCCCCATGCACGACACGTGCTTGAACGACACCTCGCTCTCTGCAAGTCGTATACCACAAAATTACAGTCTTAGGAACTTGATATAGCAAAATTGACCAGCATCTTCCTTGCGTATAGGCTCAATAAAGCAAAACACTACAAGCAGTCGCCGTGCGGCAGCCGCACCTTAAAGTACCTTACGAGAGTTGATGGAAACAAGATATAAGCGGGGCTACTGAACACATTGAAATTGCAGCCCGCTAATTATAATAGTGTGCGACAAAAAACAGGGCCTTTAATCGCTATGACAATATCTATAAGTAGACACGTAGTGTGGACGCGTTATGTTGGATGACCTGGTATACCAGGGAGGTACCCGAAACATTTATCAATACCTATAGATGGCATTATTATATTCTGGTTACTTGAACTCAACTACAGAGAAGGAACTTTGAACTCTTAATTATAATAATATACCTGTAAAGTATTTCCACTGTTTGCCTTCTTGCTTTTCTTTTGAAATGTCAGTCCTCACAGCAATCATGCCATTGGTGAGAATGACCCAAGCAGCGCCTCTCGTTAATGACACAGCTTTAGCACCTCCGACTGTTTTCTGTGCAAACACAATATTGCATTTCGGGGCTTCAATGAGCTTCCATCTGGATCCTCCAGGATTTTCTTTAGTTAAGCCATCTCGATAATATAGTTCCCCTTTTCTACCTACTGACCAAATTATATTGTCGTATACACTGATAGCGATGAGGGACTGTGGACTATTAATATGCTCCCAGTGAAGACCCTGAATGGAAACCAATTAGCATATAATAAGATTTTAAATACATAAATATTAATGTTGAAACATTATGATTTTTTTTAAATGAAATGGGTTATTACCGATGGTGTAGCTTTTGTTACTCCTGTTCGATATATGGCATCGCCGCCTATAGTCACTGCCCACACTGATACTTCTTCATTGCTTGCCTGTAAAAAATTTATATATGACTATCAGTAAAATTCAATATTAGTTGTATTGTTAAGATTGTTTAGTAGATATATATGCCTTGCCTTGTTAGTTGATAATCGAACTCATCAATTAATAAACTATCGAAATGTTGTGAACTGTACCACAAACCATGTTCAAATGTTCTAAATATAACCTAATCAACTAACCATAACCTATTTAGAATAAGTAGGCTATATTACATTACATTAGGTTACTTTTTAAAATTTTCTTATCAGAAAATGATGCTTTAATTAATTACAGTACACGGTTTTCGTAAGTTTGTAAACTGACGGCTCTCTCCACTGTTACAATGTTAACCAATGGTTTTCAGAATTTAATGGTGACATGTATACAAAACATTTTCATCATGGCCACACTTACCCATAAAGAAATGTCCAGCAATCCAGTGCTACCGGCCCTTAGCCATGGACCTTCAGTAATTATTTGAGCTTTTCTGTACCAACGCCTACGTCTAACACAATCTGTAAATATTTTCTTCCCATGATATGGAGCTGGAAAGTCAGTAGCATATTGCCATCCATCACTGTCCACACCTCCAGGTGTATTATAGTCAATCATCCATTCAGATATCTAAAACCAAATCATTATCACTACAAGATGCGACAAACATTAGCAGAGATTTTAGAAATGAAATTATACTAACCCAATGCCAGTGACGACTCAGTAATTTTGTGTGTTCCCTTGTCCTCTTATGCTTTCCAGTGATGTCACTCCACATGAAGCGGTCTGTTGGGAGTCCAGTTGATGTGTAGCCAGATAACGGATTCCATCGTTGATTTTCATAGACACAATAAGTTTGTGTATCTGTCATTGGATTAATACCTTCATTTCCTCCAATACCTGTAATATAAAATTTATTATCTAAGTAAAATCAAAACATTAAATAGTTAAAGTAAGCAATAATTATTATCTGACATCACCTTTGAGGACTCCTCCACCCCAACCACCAGTGTAGACCCAAGCTCTATGATCATGGGATATACCCCAAACAATACCACTCTGACAGCTTTCTACTTTTCTTAAGTACCCTCCCATCATTCGCCAAACCATCTCATCTGGTCCAATTATTACATTAGTGGAACTGTATTCCATGGTAAATAGTTTAAGTGGTCCTTGAACTAATACTGAAGTAATACTTTCAGGGCTAAGTCTATGTTTGTATGAGCAATAATTTTGGTCATTAACTATTATTGCAAATTCAGTTTCATTACATATTATTTTCATTGTAAACTCTTGACCAAGCTTCAGTGGAAGAGGATGTCGCTCCTCTACACCCCAGTGTCCTGATTTTTTTGTATTACAGACAACTATGTTTTCATCAAATCTGACATTAAAATGTAATGGTATATCTATGACTTCTGTTTCTATTTTGTGCCTCTGTTTTCTTACTTCTGGACCCTGGAGATTTATATGAAATCTATCTACTTCATCAAATAAATTCCCTGTTAACTTTAAAATGCTTCCAGGAGGAAAGTAGTTGTGTAATGTTGTGACAAATCCAGCAACTATATCCTTTCCAAAAACTTGAAACTCTTTTACATAGCTTCCATTCTTCTCTGCATTTAATTTTGCAGGCAGAGGATCCCAGCAAAGAATATCCCCAGTATTTGTCACCACCCAAACTGAATTGTTGGATGGTCTACCTGATAGCCCATTTATCTGGGATGTTATATCAACTAAAACACTTAACCATTCTTCTTGTTCCATTTCAGAAATATACTGCACTTTGATAAAATCTTTGGTATGATTTGGAACTGTCAAAGTTATTCTAGGACAGCCTGGTTCTGAAGATGTTGTAATACTGGTAACTTCTCCAAGATTTATAATAAATTGTATAGTTCCATCAGGCTGAAAAACTGACAATGTACCAATATTTTCTGAAGCATGCCAATACAAAGATAAAATACAGTCTTCACTTGTATTATGGGCGCTAACCAATCTGGCTTCACAACTACGGGTCCACCCTTTCTCTTCTATTGCTAAACCATAATTTGATAAGTCTATATTCTCATTATTTCTGTTTCTGAGACATTCTAGAATCTGGAATCTCCATTTTGCTGTAATGTCAGTATTATGAGCATTTTTAGAATCTGTAAACCAGTGAGGTACCTGTACTGCATCAACACAACAACCCCCTGCTTCTACAAATGACCAACTTGTGTCACATGTGCCCCATGCAGTTTGACTGACTTCTTCATCAAAAAACATTCCAGAATCCACATCAAAGACACTACTGTCACTATCTGGTTGTGCTTCCATGCCTACAACTGAACCTACACTTCTGACAGGACTCCAAGCTCTGGGATTTTTTAAAGTAGTTTCATAACTTTTACCAGTTAAATCAATATTTTCAACATTTGTATTTTTTTTTGGTCTTAGCTCTTTAGAAGGTTTAATAGGCAAGGTGTTTTCAATTGGTGCAGAGTGTGATTCTTCCCAGGAATTCCTTAAATGAGCAGTAGATTTTAATTCTGGGGTATTTTCATTAAGTAAGCTGAGGCTATGATGTTTTATATTAGAGGCAGATGATATGATACTAGCTGAACTTGATGTGCGGCTGAGTTGCATATTGGCCTGTACCATCCTCCATCTTTTGCCAGTTAATTCAGCTGGTGTTATACCACTTCGCCAGTAGATGGACTTGTTAGATTCCCCAATAGCAAACACTTGATCATTTATTCCAACAGATATGTGTATCATGTTACCATTTATTTCTAACCATCCACTGCCCATAGCAGCAGCCTCAGATGTTCCAGCAGTATTGCCATCAATTCCTTTCCTGAACCACACTCGAGTGTCAGAGCTCACAGCCCACATAGCATTGTACCCCACAGAAACTACTGTCAACTTTGTTTCAGTTGGAGATTTTACTTCCAGCCATGATTCACCTGTTGGATTGTCTTTTGTAATACCTTTCCTAATAATAGCTCGTCCAGTCCAAAGCAATGCCCAAACTAAACCAGTGGGACCCACAGATATCTGTTTAATATCACAGTTTGGTGGAATGCTTATGTTTATCCACTTCAAGCCTTCTGGTGAAATAGTACTCACTCCTGATCTATACATCACACGTCCATGAGCAGTTATAGCCCACACTGCCAGAGTACCAGCTGAGGCATGTGGTATTTGATTTCCACCAATGCTTACATCTATGAAGGGTTCCTGAGTAGGATCTTTATGAAGTGGAGCAATAGCACACCAAGAGTTCATAGCACTAAACTTTCTATATCTTATCCATTTCCTTCTTCTGACACAAGACTTCCATTGTTTAACAGTCCCAAATTGAGCAGGAAAATCAACAGCATAGCTCCATCCATCATGGTCTAAGGGCTGCCCATCTAACGTTAACTCTAGCTGCCAGTCACCTTCCCATTGCCATGCCATGGATGGCAGTCTAATGCAATCAATAGATCTGTCTTTTGTGCCATCTTGTGAGGAGAAATGATACCTATCTGTGGGCAGAAGTCTCCCACTGAACCCTTCTAAAGGGAGCCATCTCTCGTTTTCATAGGATTCCTCTTTGACTCGTATTGGTATTTCTAAGCCATGAACGTGCAGATAGATCTGCCTGTCGCCTCCCACTGCCCACAAGAAATGGGGAACCGCCGATAACGTTTTGAACTCTAAGCCTAAATACATAAACTCTCTCCAGCATGATCCGCTTGTAGACAAAGCGTACACTTTCCCTTCATTATTTATAGAAAACAGTAGGGAATTGCTTGACATGTTTATTTTTTAATCAACTCATAATAAATAATACTGATTACACTTTATGACACTGCATGAAATGGGAAAAGCATTAACATGTATCACATATTCACAAAAAATAGTTAAACTACAACAATACGGTTTTTTTCCATTTTCAATTCATAGATAGAATCACATCACATACATACAATGCAAATATATGCAATATTAAATTAATATTGTATTTAATATTTAAGTTTTGTCATTTAATTTAACATGCAGGTAACATTAACAAATTACATGCCTGGCGTCCGCCTCTCCTGTCCTGTCATGACTGTCATCTGTCATGTCATATTGCATGTTATGTCAACAAAATGTTAGATAATGTCATGTTAATCAAACCATATGTCAACCACAGGCTAAAAATCAGATTAAACCTACCAAATCCATGCCTAATCTTTATATTTTAGTGTCAATATAATACTCTTGAGTTTATAATACAACCATCAAGCGGATTTTTTTTGCTATGTCGTAGTTAATTGTTTGTATAAAAAAATGTAAAATATTATTCATAACACAGTAATAAAAAACTGTCATAAAATAAATTCAATTATCAAGAACATCAATGACATGCGGACAGTTGATCATTGATTAAAAACAGATATACTATAATCCTACCAACGTACGTCGATCGTTGTAGTACTACCAAAAAACCTCGATGGAGTTGATACAGTTGCCATTAAAAATCTTGAAAAAATTTCAATCACTGACTAGACTAGAGCATTGGGCTAGAGTATAATTTATATTTATAAACATACTAACACAATGCATGGATAAAATAACAGAATCTGAGCCCATTAGACGATTAACAAAATAAATTAAATTAGCGTCTACAGAAACCAGAAACGGAAGGGGAAAAATAAATTCGCCTTGAATTAATGACTTAACATTGACATGCGCTTGCGCAATTGCGCATGAATTATACATTTTTAGTAAGAATGCTAGACTAGTAGATACTGTAGATAGAGTCACTACTCACTAGACTTAAAGCAATATGGCAATGACAGAATAAGTGCTATTTGTAGATTTAAATTTTTTAAAGTTTACGTAGTTTCATGCACGTGTTAAAGATTTGGCATTACACCAAAGAACGAGAACTAATTTGGCGTCATCTTCTGATCGTAAAGAATGTGACTAAAATCAAATTAAAAATAATATTATTATATAATTTAAATTATTTTATTTTCAAATAGTTGTTCATATTTTACAATGACAGCATACAGTAAAATATTGATTGCTTTCAAAAAATATCCTCTGTTGAGAGGAATGGCATCATATAGTGTAATTTGGCCTGTGTCGAGTTTTATTCAGCAAACATTTGAGGCGAAGGACTTAGGTATGTAAAATTTAAATTTAAAATTAAACATACCAAACGAAGGACCAGGGTAATTCATATAATTTACACGCAAGTGGATAAAAATGTTTAATTTATCTATGGGTAAATACATATACTTTAACACGTGAAATACATTTATGTTTCAGGGTCAGAAAATAAATATGATTGGTGGAAATGCGCAAGGTTTGGGCTTTGGGGATCATGTTACGTTGCACCAACGCTTTACACTTGGTTAACATTTGCGAATATAATGTGGCCTGGGAACACAATCAGAGCTGGTCTTATAAAGGTACCCATATAACACAAGTGGCACAGAAATTAAATACACAATTGATCGAAGAGGTAGGCATAGCTAGGCACCGTTAATCAAATAGTTAACTTTGTTAATCGCTAATCGTTCAATAGTGTAAATCGTGTAATAGTGTCGGTACATTTCGAAAGATTTAACGGAAGTGCAATTCCTATCTCAAGTTAACGTTAACATTTTATAAGTCGTTGCGTTAGTGATTTATATAAAAATAAAAGTTTATTTGGTA
>DWQK01003745.1:0-11193 GCA_018231225.1 Noctuana stator | reverse complement strand
CCGGACGTCCGGTACATAAATAGACAAGCAAATTATTTAATCTGTGCTATTACTTTTTTACCGCGCTTTTATTAGCTTCACCTGTGTGTGTGTAACGGAGTCTTTGATCATGATTTGCACTTTGCACCCACTTTGAAACGTTTATAAAATAATTTGACATAATATTAGCAAACATGATCTGATGGAGAAGCGTGGAACGATGAAGGGATACGAGGTGAAAATAGATAAGGCTGGAAATTGCTATGAATGCTCTCTTTAAACTATTATTATTCGTTTTTCGCATTTGATGTTCAAGCGACCGTAACACAACACACAATATAATTATGAAAAATAAAGAATCTATTAAAAAAACAAGAAATAAGAATCATAGATAACGTTCGTTATGCTTTCATAAACCTAATTAAGTACCTAATACTTACACCTGTATATTATTTATATTCTGTCCGTATTTAAATTTCAATATTACATTTATTTTTATAATAATGTATTACGTGCATTTTTTCGATTAAATAACGCTACTTTCCACAATTACTATGACAGCGGATATTGCGGATGTTAGAAATAATATATTATAATTATTTTCCACTATTTTTTTTTATCAAGCGCTGAGTGCTTTACATTTTTTTCTTCAAATCCATTCACGTATTTATTAGAAAGTACTTAGCATGTCGTTGGCACCTTTACAGTAAAAAGAATTTATTATTTTATTATAGTTATTGTTAAATGAGTAGGTATATAATGTAACTTCATATTATTTTTTATAGAACCAGGAAGGTATTCACGCCTTCCTGTTCACCAATCAAATCAATAATTCAGTGTCTCCTTCTATATTCAATTTAAATTTTAAACTATTTTTGACCAATTGTTCCAAACCGCGGGTCCGCGATCTGTGAAAGACAGTCCCATGAATAAAGGACCATCCTGCGAGTCATTTTGGAAACGGTTTCACGCTGATTTTAAAAAACAATGTGATACAAATATGCTGCTACATTTCCAATAGAATCGACACATTTCCTCATTGTTTCAATGACATTGTGGGTTTGAAATTCGTACCTAGTATCGTAATGTTGAAAAATTTATTAGTACCCTTCGCATTCTCATCTCTTTACTAGGATTCTCTGTGTCGTGAGTGCCATGGACACATACAAAGACAAACTCAAACACCCAGACCGATAGCAGAAATCTAAATTCATCATTTAAATTTCTGCCCCGCCGGGTATCGAGCACAGGCCCCATCGAATTTTGGGCCGTAATGGTAACCACTACACCACACGGGGTCTAAGTCTGGGTACGCCAACATAAACAATCTTTAAAAATAACAAATGTGACAAACTATTTATGTAGGTAGTAGGTAGGTACTAAAATCTTATTGATTAAACACTGTCGATGTCCTAAATTCAAAATCAAATACTTAATACCAAAAATTGTCGCCAGTGCTAACAATATAATTTGTATCTAGAATTTATCGAAATTGCAATTTATGTTTAATTAGGCAATACCAAAACTGTCTCACCTGAAAACCCAAAAATATCTCGTACCTCCGTTAATGAATCCAAGTTGTAAACTCATTCACGGAAAATTATCACGAACTTATAAAAAAATTAATTAAACACAGAAAAACACTGAATGAAATCTATTTACAAATGTTGTAAATGTTTTGTAATTTAACTTTATTCTTCATTCTACGTCACTGAAAATATCTCAAAATGCAATAACGAATTTCCCGCGCACAAATTTATTCTACAGACACTTCACGCGTCTATCAACAACGGCCACAGACTAAACGTCACTCACTCACTTCACTCAGTACCTGCAGTGCACTCACTTTCATTTCGGCACAGCGCGGGATATTATAAACCAACCAAATAGAAATTACTTAGCCTACGATTGTTTGTCTTTATGAGATGAGAACAATGCCTTTTGCGTGTGATTACAAAATAATGAAGTGAATTTACGCTTGTTTTCACAACACTGTATAAGCAAACTGTCCAAGACGTCATAGATAGAACTTTGTAAATATACCCATGATATAATATGTATTATACCTACTTGTAAGTGAGCGTGTGTTGTATGTACTCGTGTCAATAAAATAATAACTATCTATTTTCGGAGAAACATGCTAATCATAGGCGTACTGTGGGGAAGAGGAGAGTTGAATTTCGAAAAACGTTAAAACAAAACGTTTATTTCCATTTAATTAAATACCAGTATTCATAAAACTTGTTTTCAAAGGAAAATTAAAAACTTTTAAACAAATTTTCGTCCCTTATTTGCCCCGGTTCATCAATGTGGTTCACTGAAGTGGAAAATATTCTATGTCATTTAAAATCTGTTCAGCCATTTTTGCTTGCTTAAGTAACAAAATATGTTTAAACATTATAATCTTTAAACTTTTACATTTATAACTTTTATAGTCGGAAGTGGAGTAGGACTTGTGGAATAACCAGTTTTACAGAACAACAAAAAATGATAATAATATAGAGAAAAGTAAGCATTTATTTATACACTAAAAACGACAAACCATACATTAAGTATTATCAAAGCGATAAAAAAAATCCTGGGATTGATTAATTCTCCTGTTTTTTTTTTATACTCCTACGCAGTAGTAGATTTAAACATTTGCCGCCACTAGGATATTCAAATGTTGTCGTCCTGTGGTTAGTTGTCTCTGCTGGGTGAAACACATGACATTTTGCAATTTGTTATCTATACTTAAGTAATAGTAGAAGTTATAGTAGGTAGTCTTTGTATAATCTATCCTTATTACTTGACAGTTGACATCACGAAGACACGAAGTGCCATTTGCCATTTGTTTGTCCTGTCAATTCTGTCATTTTATTTTCGATTGAAATGGAATGGTTGGCTGGCCGTCATTCATTTCATTCGTCAAATTGTAAAACTAGTGGATTTGTCAAAGATAATGTATCACATCATATTGTCGTAAACTAGAACATTCGCATATTAATATCTGTTGCCTACCATTCCTAAATTATTGTGTATAGTTTATAACTCCGCAGTACCTTGTATTTAGTTCAATCTAATTCCTAATGTATCGGTGACACAGATATTTATCATTGAAAGAAAACATTGGCCTTCGAAGCTGTGATGGAATCGTATTTAAACGCTGCAGCGAGACGAAAAACATCAGCTGAGGAGGGGTACAAATGATTTAGGTAGCATTGAGTAATAACAGGCGAAGGAGGCTGGTCGGAGACTGACTAGTAATTCTACGTGCGCATGACAGTGACATGAGCACAAACAAACAACGGCGCGGAGCTAGCGGTTCCAGTTGTTCAGCTTCCGGAGTGCCCGCGCTCGTAAACGTGTCCACAGCCATGTCCGCCGACCTCGCGTCTCTCTTCGAGTGCCCCGTGTGCTTCGACTATGTGTTGCCACCGATCCTGCAGTGCCAGAGCGGGCACCTCGTGTGCTCCAGCTGCCGACCCAAGCTGAACTGCTGCCCGACATGCCGCGGCCCGCTCGGCAACATCCGCAACCTGGCCATGGAGAAGGTGGCCAGCAATGTCATGTTCCCCTGCAAGCACTCCAACACCGGCTGCACCGTCACCCTAGTTCACACGGAGAAAGCTGAACATGAAGAAGCGTGTGAGTTCAGGCCCTACTCTTGCCCCTGTCCCGGCGCCTCCTGCAAGTGGCAGGGTGGCCTCGACCAAGTAATGCCGCACCTTATGATGTCCCACAAAAGTATTACAACTTTACAAGGGGAGGATATAGTCTTTCTGGCAACTGATATAAACCTTCCAGGTGCAGTCGATTGGGTCATGATGCAGTCATGCTTCAATCATCATTTTATGTTAGTTCTTGAGAAACAAGAGAAGTTTGACGGGCACCAACAGTTCTTTGCAATTGTCCAACTCATAGGATCGAGGAAGGAAGCTGAGAACTTTGCATACAGGCTAGAGTTGAACGGTCATCGCAGGAGACTCACATGGGAAGCTATGCCTCGATCTATTCATGAAGGTGTCTCATCAGCAATAATGAACTCTGACTGCTTGGTCTTTGACACTTCATTAGCCCAGCTGTTTGCAGATAATGGTAATCTTGGGATCAATGTAACTATTTCTATTGTATAGAGGAATGAATATTCGGCCATATCCAGGCCGCATGTTGTATAAATTACCTGATCTATTGACATCAATGTACGCCAAAAATATTGTTTTTTTCTTAATATGATATATGTAAATGTGTGTTCAACTCCTTAGTGATAAGTAGCAAGAAGTTAGAGTGAATAACATCAGGGACTTGATTAAAATGGGACGATGTATGGTCTCTCATCAACAAAGTGATTATTTGATTCCAAACAATGAACAAATTAATTTGTACTAAATTTTGATAATTTGTATATATTATGCTTCCATTAAGATTTGTTTAAGATTTTTGAAGAGCAATTTGTATCATTGCTTCACAAAGTTACTTGCTGATATCAGGTAATATTTCTCAGTCACAAGTTGACTATTCTTATTTAAAGCAATGGAATTAAATGAGATGTGCTGGACAAGAGATTTCCAAACATGGGTATTACTATTCTATTATACTGTAAAATCCTTTGCTATTTTAAACATTTCATATATACTTAGAACATTATGTATGTTATCAATACACTGCGATATATATACAGGTTAGCCCTGAATATATTATACTCATTAAAGCCTCATCTAATTTCACTACGTAGTTTATGCATTTGTGCATCAACTACATAGTGAAATTAGATGAGGCGTTAACTTCTTATAATAATGATCGAAGTTCACTTACAGGTAAGTTACTTTGATCATACTATAAATTAGATACCCTTTTCTTATATTTTGATGGTTAAGTGGTCAGCACATCTCAATTTACTGTCTCGAATGGTAATAACCAATAATATAACAATTAATAAGCAATATTAGGATGCTGCAGGTAGCTTATAGGGTGTATCCTTAGGACTGATTAATAATTTGAATATTTATAAGTGATTTGTATTGGAAAAATTATAGTGACATCCATATGCGTTGTCCATGTGGTTTATATTCTGCTGCTGGCTGGCTGTCACTTAACATTGGATTTAGTGAGGAGATGGCTAAGTTAAAAATTAATGTACGTAATATAATTTAAAATGTATGCATAAAGTCCGCCGCCTCGTCTTATGTCTGTAGGAACGTGACAAACTGGAAAACTAGCAGACTGTATTACATAGTTTTCATCAGTAGACGGAGACATTCATGAAGATGGACTCATAATGTATAATTCAGTAATATTTTGTGAAATTGGCGGAAATATGGCAATGGTTGTTGAGGATTTCGTGAAATCATGCAGACTGGCAGCTTTACGGGCGAAGTCACGGGAATAAGCTTGTTTATTATAAAATTAAAGTATTACTAGTTAGGAACTTCCAACAATGACTACTGCAGTGACCATAAAACAACTTGAAGGATTATATTATGGCCTATTAACTTTACCTTTTGATATTTTAGTCTTTTCTGGCCAAAATAGGAATAAACAACCAATTTTAAAATATTTGAAGGAAACATAATTTGAAAAAGAGTACCTAGGGAAAACATATAATTGTAAAAAAATATTTGTGTTTCAAAATCAAAGAATTTAAGTGGACATTTGAATTATTACATAAATGAAATGAAATGAAAATAGTTTAATAAAAAAACAAATTATCCCTGATAGAGTTCTAGAAAATTGCCTATGTAATTCCAGTTATGCTGTAACCCACTACGACATTCTTACCATTTGTTTTCATTAATTATTACATAATTCTAATTAATTTACTTTTTAATACTTCATGTATAATTTTGCTTGCACACATGATATTCGAATTGTTCAAGTCTCTTCATCTCGAATAGATAGAATATGAAAATTATTTTTATAGATGTTACATGCTCATTATGGCACTTACAATTGCATATTTATGATTTTCGATCTCTATTAAACTAGACACAATCCTAAAGACAAATTTATTTAAAAGTATCTCAAAAAAGATCTCTCTTATTTATATCTTGAGGAAAATACATTAATTCTATTTCATATGCATTGGTTAAGTTTAGCGAGTCTTCACAATCGACATGATTTATAATAACTATGACTTAAGTTAGACATTTAAAAATAATATTTTTCCGAAAATTTTGTCATGAAATAACAGTATTTACAGTTATAGTATAAAAAGTATACAATGATAATAAAAATAACACCGAAAATATGAAACGTTATCCTTTAGAAGCATCTTAAAAGTGTGTTTTTTGCAATGTTTGAATAAGAAATGAAGCATATTTGGTTTCTTGCGACTACATTAAAAGCGTACCCAAATGGGCGCTCATTAGTTGCAGACGTTTTTTTGCTGATTGTGTATCTAGTTTATTAGTGTTCTACGATTAGGATCAGTTATGTTGAGAAGTGCCACTTCCACATTTTATTGATTAGGTAATATTGACGTTGCATGATGCTTCGCTACAGTATTATTTTTCGGTGGGAAGGTACTAATTTCCTACTACTGCATTTCGTCTAAGGGAATGAATAATTGTGAAACATTACTCCTTTTCCTGTCTCATAAATCACATTAACTTAATGCACTTGTTTTACTATTGCGTCTGGTTCGTAGACAGGAAAACTGTTAATAAACTCAGTGACATTTCCATTAAAAGATTGTGTAAATTTATTGTAAGAAAAATAATCTTTTTTCCCTTCTTTCTTTTAGTTCTATTAGCTCATCAAACCCTCATTATAGGTTCTGACAGACTGACGACAAATTATAATGCAAAACAGTTACTATTCCATGCAGTAGCCGTATGCGTTATGAACTTACAAAACCAGACAATTATCGGGCAACAGAAACCCATTCACATAAATTCATGTATCCTATTGGTCAATTTAGCTGTCACGTGACCACTTTGGGACTAAAGGACTTAAGGTGTAATGTGCCTAGTTACAGAATGAGTGACTGCTTATTATGATTTTACCTAATTTTTATCGGTTTTGGGTAGAGGTCTAGCAAAGGACTGTGTGTGAAGCTTTATATATTATTATATATATAAGCTTATCTCAAAAATGTATTATAATTATTGGCATGTACGTACTTTAATTAATTTCAGTTCATAAGAAAAATCTAGTGTGCCTATCTATCTATGTCACTGACAAATACTTCATTATTATTTAAGCATTTCTTTTATAATATTTAGTTAACATTACCTATATGAATACATAGTTAAATAAATTGTTGTCATTTACTTTAATGTAGTTTCAGTGAAGGAAATGAACAAAACGGATTATGTATGATCCCTTTATTACTGGTGATACATATTAGAATTGTAATGTGCATTATATTTTTGACACAGACATCTTAAATAATAAATTATGATAATAAATATACGCCTAATTAATATCCCTATTAGAACCGATCAATTAATTAACATGACTGCGTACATCATATTTTAAGATTCCATCTCCGAACAGAAATAGTCCAAACTACTGTATGAAATAATACTTTAATGTAGTGCTATAACGTGGATTGACAGAGTAAGTAAATAATTTATAGTTAACGTTACTATTGGACTAAAAAAATCACAAAAACATGAGAATAAGCCTAGAAATAATTTAAAATAACAAAAAAATCTATTTGTATCTATGTTTGATACGTTTTCCAATTAAGGGAACAGCATTCCAATCAATGATAATAATAATATATTAATATAATCCAAGTTGACATTTAATCAAAAAAATCTTTGAACTATTTTGTAAATGTAACAAAATGATACTATCGACGTCAACTTGACACTGCTAACTCAAATGTCTGCCTTCAACCCTTATTTATGTCCCACTGCTGGGCACGGGTCTGTCCCCATAACCGGGAAAGGCCTGGAGCATACTCCACCACGCTGCTCCAATGCGGATTGGTGGACACAAATGTCTTTAAAATCAATTAAACAAAATGTAACATACACAATGGTATGAACAAAAACAAAAAATTCCTAGCACCTACAATATTTTAGTTATCAGCTCATCACCAAAATATAACAACACTAGGTAGTTTGACCAAAACTAAGACGGCTTGCTGGTTTGAGGCAGTAATGGTGATGGAAGGAGGCATGTAGAAGTCGGTGAACTACTGTCGTCTAAGATTGAGGTCGACTCATTATGCACAGGACTAAAAGGGTCCCTGAGTTCTTTAGTGATTGGGTCGAAAGGATCAGTTTGTTCTTTAGTGTCTGCGAGGGAATCAGTTCTGTGTACGACCTCAAACGCCTCTGTGCCCGTGTTACTTGAATCAACTAAACTAAATTCATCAAACTTTTCCAACACAGCACTGTAGTTCTTTGATGGTAGTGGAGCGAAAGGGTCAAAAGTATCATTCTTCAACTCGACAGGACTGAAAGGATCTTTTGCTGACTTCGGGGCGTCTTCAGCCAAACTGTTATCTCCACTGAAGTCTGAAAGATCTATATCGTAGTTGATATTGCTGAGGCCTGGTGCGAGATGGTCTGAGACAAATTCGTCTGGGGTTAGTAGTTCGTCCATAGACCTATCGAAGGGAGCGAAGCCTAGAGGGGACGGTGTAAGAAGTTCCAAGGAGTTTGTCTGTTTCATCCCCCACGCTTGGTCCAGAAGTGGAGACTTTGATGGAGACATCTTTGGTGTGTCAAACTGGTAGACCTCTTTCTGCTCTTCAGGGTTCTCTGTCTCCAAGGTGAGGATGCTAGTTTCTTCGTCAGCCTTTTTGATCTCGGGTGCTGATGCAGTCGTTGCCTGTGGTACCTGTTGAAACCGTTTGCGTTTAATTGTAAATAATATAGTGAAAAGCTTTTTGACCTAACATTTGGTAAATATTAAGTTGACAATATTTGATTAATGGAACTTATATGCGTTGAATTTCAATAATAAAGAATGCAATACATGAAAATATAACGAGAAATTGTTTTTTCTCCACTTTTTCTTAAAACAATAACACACTTACAGCCCCATACTAGGATTCCCTGCATAAGACAAACACTTAGAACAGAATTAATAATTTAAGCTTGTGTCCAGCTGGAGCTCAATCTCAGGACTCCAAATAGCAGACCAGCATAATACCCATTACCATTTCAACATGCTGATTAATTTCATCATTAACACATACCTGTGCATTAGTTTCCTCCGGCTTGCTTTGCAGTACAGGGGGAGATGCCAGGTCTATGAGCGGCTGACTTCTCAGCGGCGCGAGTCGAGGCAACTCCCGTCGAGGCAGAATCTCTAGCGGAGTCTTCGCTAGCACATCCTGCACTTTCTTCTCGATCTCTTTCTTTTAGGAAGAGAAAGTGGTAGATTAGTATATTTTTCTCAGATACCTTTGTTTTTGATCATGTGATGTTTAAACAATACTTGAAACGGCTTTTTTTTTCATTCGGTATTTCATTCGGTTCAATAATAAAGTAATTGACCTAGTAGTAAGTGACCCTAAAGCTTGTGTATGATTTCTCATATAATGTGGAAAGGACATCGACATCCCTGTTTAGTAATGAGTCAATGATGAGATGATGATGAAATACTGTGCTCACTTCGAAGCTATCAGCATTGGCGGCCAGCTGGTCAGCATTAGCCGCCAACTTCTGGATGTCTTCCTGCAGCTTTTCCGCTTCTAAACGCTGCTCCTCTGCCTCTCGAACCGCACCACACAGAGACAGTGCCGCCGCCTACAACATGCAATCACTCAATGACATTGCAGAATAGACAAATTTTGAAAATATTTTTTATAACGTCGACCTGCATGTTTTATTGCATAATGCAATTTAATATATATATATATTAAATTTAAAATTAATATCTTATTCTTACGGATGCCACTAACTTATACAGAATCAGATGACGTTAGCTTACAAATTAAATATCGATATCTACTTAGTGACTTCGTTCACGCATATACCAACAGATGGCGTTAGTGCATAAGCACTAATTCAGAAAATCATCCCTAGCACAAACGAAAAAAAACGTATTTACGTCACAAAAATCGCACTTTTTAGTATTGTCATCATGGTATTGCTTTCAGGGGGCCTGCATACTCTCTGCATCATTCTTCTTATAAAAAAAAACTACTCACCCAAGCGCTACCACCAATGGATGCAGGCATGGCCATGTAACAGTCGAACTCCTTCTTGTCCATGCTCAGGGACTCCGCCGACAGATTCTCAATGAATGATACTGCACAGCACTGAAACAATAGACAACTTTAAATTACAAAGTTAAAAATTAAAAAAATATAATTTACACCGTACAAACTCCTGCGAGTGGTAGAATTTTTTAGAACTTTTAGCAAGGGACAATATTTACCAGGTTGGTGAAGTAGTACCCGCCCTCGCCCGTCATGAGGCGCTGCGCGTTGCAGAAGCGCGTCACGAAGTTGATGTTGCTCACGAGACGTGGAGGATTCGCTTTCAACACCTGATTAAATATATAATTAATTATAACTTCAAAATCTAAAAAAACACCCTGTTACAGCAAGCCGAACTATAAAATAGAAAATTATCTTTAAATTGCTAAAAAGTTAATTTTATTGTAAATAATTGTTCTGTTAATAACAATTTAAAAATTATTTTCTATTTTTTGTACTAATTGCGTATAGTGGTGTGGTGTACAGTGTACACAGGTAGTGTAGTTTATACAGGTGGTGTACAGAAAAATTATTTTACATTTTTTGTTCTAGTGGTATATAACGTACAGAGGTAGTGTACAGGTGTACAGAAGAAATGTACATGTGGTGTAGTGTGTAAAGGTTGTATATAGAGTAGTGTAAAGATGGTGTACAGTGTAGTGTGTAGTGTGTAGTGTGTACTAACGGTGAAGATGAGCGCGGGCAGCAGGTCGTCGGCGGAGGCGCCGCCACACAGCGCCAGCACGTGGGCGGCGGCGCGCCGCACGTGCGCCAGCTTGCCGCCCGGCGACCCCGCCGCGTCCATGCCCAGCAGCTCTGCACCAACCACCACAATATACACTTGCCTTACTTAATTAATTTTTTTGCAAAAATCTAAACTTTTTTTTATGATATGAAGTATCAGACGTGCATGCAGGCCACCTGGTGTTAAGTGGTCCCTGCCGCCCATGGACATCCACATCCAACCTCAAGCAGGCTCGTGTCCTACTTGAGGTCGCATGTAGTCGCGCTGCTGCCCCGGAGGCTGAAGGTCGCCTCACGTAAGTGTGGCCAGCAACTGCACCTTTCCA
>DWQK01003744.1:0-11194 GCA_018231225.1 Noctuana stator | reverse complement strand
CAACCTTTAGTAGCCTTTTTTTCTTTTTTAATTTGTGGCAACATGCCGCGGCATTAGTAACCTTAGATCCTGACGTTAGACATTTGACAGAAAGTCTGCGTCTAGCGTAGCGTCTAGTCTACGCCCATCCCGGAACGTTGAAAACAACGTGCGTTTAAGCGTCGAAAACGATCTCGTGCGAACGTGGGATAAATAAGAGTGTACAAATTGTTTTCTTATGATTTTATGAATGTTAAATAATATATAAATGTAAATGTGAAATGAAAGTGCAGGCAGGAAGTGTCAGCAACTTCAGGAAGGCTCAAGGTAGGATACGAATGTGCAGGCAGGAAGCTTAGAAGGATGTTTGTGTAGTTCTGTGTTAATTTAGTATTGAATGAATGATACTAAATTAACACAGAACTACACAAACATCCTTCTAAGCTTCCTGCCTGCACATTCGTAGTATGTGTGTTAATATGGATGTTTGTGTAGTTCTGTGTTAATTTAGTATTCAGTAGAAGTACGTAGTACATTCTATGTATGTTCTATATAGTCTATGATGTAGTCTGTGCGTACAAGTGTGCAGGTGTGTGTAGCTATCTGTGTTGTGTACTGCTGCGGTGTTCACACTTGTGAACGGAAACCAAAACGAACGAACGGACAGATAGATATTACGACAATGGCAGATGCAAAGCAAGGTATGCATTTAAATTTCAGTTTTAGAAAGTAACTAATAAACATTTATTTAAACCACACATTAGGTTGTAAGTTTTATGAAATGTCATTACATTTTTCCTTCTGTGCATTGTAAACGATAGAATTTTTTGCATTACTGCATCATCAACATATTTTTTTTTGTGTTCTCAATATCTACAAATTTTTGAGACATTAAACAGATTTTTATATTTGTTTCTGCATTATTATGGTTAGGAATCAAAATTCGTGTAGTTTATCAACTAAGGATGTAGGTAAGTAAAAAGAATAGAATAAAGATAAGTAGATAAATGGAATTTAAAAATAGGTACCTCGTTTTAAGTACGTCAATAAACGTATGTCATTATCACAAAGTATTAAAATATTAATTTCTAAGAGAACCCTATTTATTGTTTTGCAGAATGTAGGTATAAACATCGTGTCATTTAGCTATCAATACATTCGATATGCATGTAACTATGAAAGCATGCATGCTGTCATAGCTAAAATTTTCACTTACTAACAGCTGATACAGCAATGAAACTTCTATCAATTTCTGATCCATTCATATATATTTTCTGGTGTTGCAACCAATATTATAAAAATATACCTACCTGATAGCAACTTTGCTGGATACATACTTATGCTCATACAAAGTATTTACTTAGACAGATAATAATCATTATGTTTATCATTTACTTTTCTAATATCATCTACATGAATCTTTTAAAAGTTTTACGTCTCCAGGGTACAGTTCATAAGATTATGTTTGTAACTTATTAAAAAAAATAGTTCTCATAGCAATAGGATAGCTGCTCAAATTAGATACTTTTAATGAGCTGTAAAAACATTATACTTAAAAGTTTATTGAAAAATATGATGTCATAAGTTTTTTTCTTTTTAATGTTTTGAATGAAATTAAAACAAACAATATAAATGAAATTTTAACCTATGTATCTATTATGTTTGCACCAACTGGTAGATAATTGCAATTAGGTATTAAGTATGTCCTTGTACTCGTTAGTTTAAGGTAATTAGCTATATAATTTTAAATAGTTTGCCTACACATATCTCCTATCCACATTGAAGCAGCATGTTGGAGTATGTTCCAGGCTTTTCTCAGCTGGGATCCATGCCCAGCAGTAGGCTATAAAAGGGGTTACAAAATAGGTTTAAATAAAACTAATTTAATTTTCAGTCTGACTATCATTTTACTGATAATTAAAAATTCTAAACTGTATTAAAAATTTCAAATGCTGATAGTAGAGTTGAGATTGCATATGGGATTAATCTTATATGTGTATAATACACTCCTTCTCTAAACTGTCATCACAGCTCGGTTTGTGTTTTGAAGTCAGCCTCAGGAACTCACATTTATATATTTTTATGTTAAACTATCTCTATTATAAACAATACCCAGGTAATGTGGGCCTAATTCTATATATATTGCAAAGCTTTTGACATAAATCTTTCTGTGAGGTCTTAAGTTTTTGCAGTTGGGTGCTGAAATTGCACTACTGTACTTTTATATTTTATAACTTACAGTTTATATTTTCTTCTTTGCAGGAAAATCATCTGAGGACTACTACAATGGGTCATCATCACAGTCACGTGTGGTGTTGGCAAAGCCTCGTCTAGGGGGATTTGGTACATCCAGTTTAGCATCTAGCTCTGGCAAATCATGCAATCCATTTGGTTTGTATTTTCTACAGAATCATTCCAGTATAATTTATTTAATAAAAGCTAAACCAATATATACATATTGCAAATTTTGTAATATTTTGTTGTCCATTCAGAGTTTTAAAATTAAGCTCTATAAGAAAATGTAGGATGTTTAAATTCAAAAACACTGCTATCAAACATTTTTGCAGGTTCAGTTCTACGGCCACCGCAGCTCAAAACAAACTCTAATCCGTTCCTCAAGGTCACTGATAATAAACTTGATCAGGCAGAGCCTGATCTGAATAATGATAAAGAAACGAAACCTTCTGAAGACAGATTGAATGATACTAAAGATGAAACGGAGGCGCCAAAGTTTGTTCCTTTAGGTTCAGCAAATGTCACTCCAAGAACAACTGCCCCAGTGCCAACACCGAGTCAACCCACAACTAGTGGTTCTTCAGCTGAATTTGTATTTGGTCAGAATTTAAGTGAAAGGGTAATAATGAATGAAGTTGTCAATAATGGTGAAGTAGGGAGTGTTGATCATAGCTCATCAAATGGTACTACAGAGTTATTATTTACAAGTGCAGCAGCTTCAGTCAAGGAAAATAATCAGGTTTGTGAAGTTTATGATAAATATTCAACAAATTACAGCAATCGTTTTATTTTACATGCAATATACAATGTTATAATAGAACTATACAAGAAAGGGGTTCTTATAACTACATATTAAGTAAAACAGTCATGTGACTGATCTTGTAAACAAATATTTTATATAATAGACTAAAAAAAACATGTGTGAGGCAGGAGATAAGTCATTCTATCATGACATGACTGCTTAAATAATTTTTTTGAAACCTGGACTGTCTGGATTCCATTCAATTAGCCTGAACAGGCATCAAAAAAGCCTAATTTGTCCAGTTTTATCTGGTCACTTGCAACCCTAGGAGTACATTGAGCATATAACATCGAATAAGCATACTCTTTTGTCAATGGATTTTTGAGCAATGCAATATAATTTTTGAAGAATTCCCTTTGATATATTAGGAGGAGGCAAGTTCAAGTGAGCTAAGCGGCGGTGAGGGGCTAGCGGCCGCAGCGGCTGAGTACGAGCGCTCCCACGCGCGGCCGCCTCCACCTACTTCGAACTACACCACCACTGGTGAAGAGGGCGAAATTAATGTGCTACAGGTATTGCGTATTGCAATGATAACACATTATATTAGAATACTTAAAGCTGTATGAAGCTTGTTGTCTCAAATAATGATTATAAATACAAACTTTATCCAGATTTAGTTTGTTATTTTGCAATTTCATTACAATCTTACCATAATTTATACCTTTACTGTAATCTTTTATGGAGTTTCAGTAGTCATCCTGAAAAACATTGTAATGCAGATATCGTGCCGGCTATTCGCGTGGGAAACGGGCAGCTGGCGGGAGCGCGGGCGCGGCGTGCTGCGGCTCAACGACGCGGCGGGCGGCGGCGGCGCGGCGCGGCTCGTGGCGCGCGTGTCGGGGTCGCTGCGCGTCGTGCTCAACACCAAGCTGTGGCCCGACATGGTGGTCGAGCGAGCCGGCACCAAGTCGCTCCGGATCACTGCTGCCGATGCTCAGCAGCAAGTTAAGCTCTATCTTATCATGGTGAGTGCTTACGTCATTAACGCCCGTATTAACAAACTGAACTCAAGTTTGAGAAATAATTCAAACTGAAAATTAATTAATTTACTTTCACAATAAGGTCTTAGGGCACAGTGGAGAATATTCGTGGTCTCGCTCGGTTATTAGAGGCGACCCATGCCATGTATTGCTTATGTTAACAACACTTATATTCATCTAATTAAATTTTTGTTTCAGGGAGCTCCAGTGGACATAGTT
This sequence comes from Noctuana stator, assembly GCA_018231225.1. Lineage (NCBI taxonomy): Eukaryota > Metazoa > Arthropoda > Insecta > Lepidoptera > Hesperiidae > Noctuana > Noctuana stator. The sequence continues at coordinate 6,979 of DWQK01003744.1, read as the reverse complement.
CATTTATATAGAGCTTTAACAGCTCGTATTGCCTGCAGTAAAAGAACAGTAAACACTTGTAAACAGAATGCTACATCACAGAAAGCTGCAGAAAGGCTAGAAGCTGCTACAGATGAAAATGATTTTCTGGATAAGCCAGTGAGTGAAACATATAACAATGAAGATGATATTAGTTGTGATGATGTACAACAAACAAGTACAGAGAGTAACATGAATAAAGATGGACAAAGTGATTCAGCTAAAAGCGACAGACTTGTAGATACAGAAAAGACTGATGAAAACAAAATTCTCTTAGATACAGAATCAAATGAAGACAAGGAATTAAAAGCGACGAAAAGAAAGGAACCACTGGAAGAAGAAACTTCACCTAAGAGACAGTGCCCCGAAATTCTAATAGATTGACCAATTACAATACATGAAATAACTGTGTCAAAATGTGATGAAATGTGGAATATGGACATGGTTCTTTTATTAATTTCTTTCGCTGAAAGCTCTTACGGATGTAGCAATTAACTGAATAGAAATATTTATGGCTAAATTAACTGACATGTAGAATAGTGTATAACATTGGTTCATCAGTAGTGATAGGTAGACCATATCTGGACATTGGTTGCCTTATCAATGGATATATTTTTAGTACAAAATAAAGGAGCTATGGTATTTTATAGTTCAGTAATTTCTTATTTCACATTCCAATTTTTACAAACAAATACAAAAAAAAATCACGATCGGCTGGAGCTGAATACCAAATAAGTAATGTACATGTGATTATTTTCTATAAAATAACCAACCAATAAATATTATAAACTGTGTAATTTTTTGTTTCTTTAAATTTTTAACATAATTCATGATGAATCAAAAATAAGGTTCAGTTCAGCATTTACACATCAAAACCATTAAAAATTATTAAAACATTTCGTTTAGTTCAATTTATACGTTTGACCTGCTTATTAGCTTAACTACTTAATTATGGTTCGAGTATGTGGACGAAATAATAATTACTGAATTTAATAAATTAAAATCTGAAGTGTGAAAGCTTAAGATATCTAGAGTAACAGGGTGTACCATTTTAAAAAGAGTTGTAATATAATTGTAATTGTTTATTTCATTTTTTTTTTCACGATGACTTTTAGATCGATTAATTCATATAAATTCGTATGCAATTAATATGCAATCGTAAAACCGAAATACAATTTTACGTAAGTACTTAACAGTTCGAGATATATCTTTTACTAAATACGATGTCTTTTCGGTGCCTTATAATATTCTTAGCAGTTTCCAAATTAAGGAGATCTATAAATAAACCACTTGCTACACGTTCTGTACTAAGAAGGCACAGTATATAACCCCCCTGTATATCACAAACGAGTACTAAACGAGAACTTGATAATTACCGGTTGTGTAGTGATCAACAAATTTAAAGATCCACTAGCCAAATATGAAACCGTCATTAGTGACAAAGGGTCGATAAAGTAAACATGTATAAAAGTGTAGATTCATTTAAGCCACATTTCAATGCGTTGGCGAGGGTAGGGTATTTTGAAATCGGTTTAAACGTATTTAACCACGTATCAGATAAGAAACGTGCACTTCATAACTATTACAGATTTTTTATGTGGCTTCTAATTCTTGTTTATAATTTACAACACATTATTCGTGTGGTTCAGGTAAGTTTATTTGTAGGCAATATCGACGTTAAGTAAAGGTTTATATTATTATAAATTGTAATTAAAAAACAAAACAAAAACACGCAAACGCACACTTAATAGCAAGCCAACAGTAAAACTAAAAAATAGAGAATTATTAATTAAAATAAAAAATTCTATACCTGGAGCGGGCGTTGACCTCGAAATACGACGACTAATAATTTTTGAATGGATAATTGAAGTCTGGAGAGCGCACGGTCTACCCTCTCCTTACGTCCATGGTTCTACTGCTTACTGTAGTACGTAGCAGTACTTAAGAAGTAGAAGCTGCAACAATGAATATAAATTTTCATGATCAAAAACAATTGAATACAGGCTCGTCATAGCACCGAACAGATGGTGGACACGTTGTTTATACTCCTGACCACATTAAACACGCTGGGCAAACAGACAGCCTTCAACGTGCGTGCGCGCCGCATCCAACGTGTCATTAACATCATAGACGGTTTGTTGACGTTTTTATTGAAACTAAGTAAACAGTTTCTGAATATAACAATGTATCTATCTAGATTGTTTTGTTGAAATCAAACAGCGATCGGTGTGTGAACCTTTGTATGTTTTTTCACGCGCTGCGATACTGTTCTTTTTTCTGACAGCATATTATAACGCTATCGGATAATAAAAAAAAATTGGAGATTTGTACAGGAATTTCAAAAACTCAGTCTTATGAATGGTTATAAAATAATAATTTTTAAAAGGTTTAATATTTTTTAAATTGATTGATTTTAAATTGATTAAAATGGCACTACTTACCATAAATTAAAATAAAGAAATTGTATGGTGTATGGGGGTAAGGATTTGGCTTACTCCTCGTCGTTTTAAGTACGTAGGTATGTGTTATGTGTGTTCAGTGCGTCTAAAGTACAATTAAAAAACGTTTTTAACAGATGAACTTTTTGCTGCTTGTAACACATACCACGAAACCGTATTGAAAAGAAACGCTGCAGCAATGTCTAGCCTTTTAGCGTTATATCATAGCGCAATATTTTTCTGTAGTCTTCTATGGACAATATTTCCTTTGGTCAATAAGGCGTTAGGCTACGACGTCGAGTTTACGGGATACATCCCTTTCAACACAAAGGAGTCACCAGCGTAAGTAAAAAAAAATATTTATCAACATTCAGTATAAATAAATACTTAGTAGGTATTCTTAAAAACCTAATAAAGGGTTTTTCAGGACACCAATTAGTTGTACAAACATAAATTCTCAACAAAATGTTTGCTATTCACGTAAGAAAAGTGTAAAAATTATTCATGAATGTAGCAGACAGAAGTATTGGCTACAGCTGGGACATGCTTACAGTTACAGACTTGTAGCAAAGCTACGTTCGTAGCTACGTAGAATATTATGCAGAACTGATATAATTTGTCACAAAAAAATAAATGCTTTCATTTATATTATACTAATATTTATGAATTTCGCAAAGGTACATTTTGGAAGGTACCTACACTAGGTACACTTTGAAAGCTTTTCGGGCTAATTTCAACAAATTGCATTATATATAAATATTCGTATTAAGTCGAATTAAGAAGTAAGTAAGTGATATCGAAATCAAGCTGTTATGTTATGAAGTAAAACATGAGTTCGTAATCTTCGTATGTTATAAGTAATTAGAATTAGGTATAATAGGTGGAAACTATCGGTAACTACCATCAAGTTATTTGATAAGTGTGTACCTACTTTAAAAAACGGAAGTGTAAATACAACCTACATACCTTTGCCTGTTTTTATTCCAGTTTTGAATTGGCCGTCGCGTACATGTCTGTTCTAATACTGATACAAGCTTACGGCAATGTCACAATGGATTGCACTATCGTAGCGTTCTACGCTCAGGCTAAGACACAGCTTCAGATGTTCAGATTCGATTTAGAACACATTAATGACTGTAATTATGACATAAAGCCGAGCGAACGTGCAACAATTGTAAATACATATAGTAACATAATATACAAAGATTGGGACTTTAGTTACAACCGAATTTTAAAGGATAGATTGACTCGTTGCGTGAAACATTACGAACAAATTACTTGGTATGTAAAAAAATCTTGATAATTCATTTAGCTTTATCCCAAATAATAATTTAAAGGAATGATGTTACTATTAATATTATATTTTTAGGTTTGTGAAGGAGATCGAATCAATATTTAGCGAGGCCCTATTAATCCAATTATTAGTTATGGCATGGGTGATTTGTATGACGGTCTACAAAATTATCAGTGTACGTTTTTTTACATTTAATAAACGTTCATGAAGGAGATAATGAACTTTCATGTAGAAGTTAATAATAATATCTTTCGTATTTTTTTCTAGTTAAACTTAATCTCCGCAGAGTTTTTATCTATGGCCGTGTATCTCGTTTGCATGCTGGCACAACTATTTATTTACTGTTACTACGGCACGCAACTTAAATTCGAGGTGAGTGCAGTAGAGTTAGACCTACTCAGCATAGCAGCTGCCTATATGTATATAGTGTAGTAGTCATATTGTGTTAATATTGTATGACGTTATATTATAATGAAAATGATTGCGATGATGTAAATCCTATAGAGAACCTAATGCGATAAACAGTAGGTTGGTTCCTTTGGTTCCATGGATAAAAGGACAGTCTATCGATCTTTCTGTGAATAATGAACATATTCTTAATCACTATCGACCGTCAAACATTAACGACAATCTTTATTCTTGGTACATACATCGCTGTATCAACACCGCGGGCACATAGTGTTTCACTACGTGGTGCGGGATTTGCATCAAACAGCGCTCCGTTTTCCTTCTTACCGTTGTATCAAATAAAAAACTTAATTTTCTTATTTCCAGAGTGATTATGTGAACCAGTCAGTTTTTAACTCCAACTGGTTGTCAATGTCCCCGCAGTTTCGCTCAAACCTACTGATAATGATGGAACGATGCCACCGATCGATTGTGCCGCGCACGGCCTACATTGTGCCTATGTCTTTAGATACATACATTGCGGTTTGATATTTTATATTAACTAAACAATTGAAATATTAACTTTGATGAACTTATTTATATTCCTCAGTCAGTCTTTGAATGTGAAAAACCTAAATAAAATTAGATAGATGACCTGTTCAAATTAAGGACGGGTATTTTGAAGTGGTTATCTAGTACTTATGTCATTAAAACGATTCTATTCCCAGCGTAGCAGAATATCAATGATTAATTTAGATTTCTGTGTATTTCTTTGATTGTCTGTGTGTGTCCATGGTAGGTTAGTAGTTACATGATAGTACAGTGATAAATAATATTGGACTACGTGTATACAATACAAAAATAACTCGTGTATTAAATTAATGCGAAAGATTACTTGTAAAAGTCTGCACTGGTTTGTTTACAATATTTTGTCAGTGGCTGATTCATCGTCAACCAAAACCTTTCCTCGGACTTGAAGCTTTGAAACGAACATTTTATTCTTAGTCTGGTAGCAGGTGTTGATCACGATAAAAGCAACATCCAGTAATCTTGTATTATTTTGCAGCTGAAACGTATAAATTTCAGTTCTTTTTATACACGACTAAAGCAACCAATAAGGTGGCAGAAGTGCTTTATAGCCAAACAAGTCTTTTTATTATAATACTTTTTAGATGCTTTTACATATTAAAGTGTAGGTATAGTTAGAATGGTAACATGACGGCATGGTAAACTAATGGTTAGGGTAAATTCGTTGCCTTTTTATCTATACCATTAAATACATGAAATATAAGCAGCAAATTATTTTATAGAGTTCGACAAATTATTTTTTGGAGTTTATATAAAGCCAACCGAAAGCAAAATACGGGTTTCAAAAACTATGTTATTTTTGGCTTCAAATATATTTAATTGCTTATTTTGGTTATTATAAATAGGTATGTATATATTTTGTTACTGTGAGAGTGTGATTATTTTGTTGTGTTGTTTCAGGTGTTGAGGTCGTCTTATACGCTGTTCACATTTTTAGAACGAAAGTAGCTTCGCAGAATGTAGCACTTCCACATTGAAATTTGTAATTAGTGTTAAAGAATAAAAATGAATAAATTTCTGTTGTGAATTAAAATTTATTCTAATCTAAGAAATTTTTATTTTGTAACTTTACTATGTATTTACTTGTCGCCTGCAATTTTTTTCATAAAAAAGGTTCAATATTGAAAAACTGGATATGTTAATATGTACCTATAATATATTTTATAGGTACATACATATATTTCACATTCATTCATAATATTTTATGGATATTTTATTTTATTGTTAATATAGAAATGAGGAAATGCAAAATAGAAACGAGATTTAGCTTAGTTTAAAAGTGGGCATTGTATTTGTATAAAGCATGCTTTGCATCGTTGGTTGTTAATGGCAGTTGGCAGATAATGAGCGGATACTGCGGAAATACTTACACACTCATGCGATTTAAAAATAATTTTTTTATCATTTATTCGCTGCAGTATGTTCGTAATCTTGTAATTATTTACAGCACCGCATTTTTTGTGTATCGCTTAAATTCTCAGTCTATACATTCAACGACGGTTGAGTCACGTACTCCGGTAGACAATCCACCAGGAGCCGTCTTCTTCAGTGCTCCGTTCGTCGTAAGTGCCGAAAGTCGTGTAAAAAGTTGTATCCGGCCGCGAATAGCGCGTGTGGAATTTCGTTTATAAATACGCGTGTGTGCGGGGCGGGCGGCTTAGCCACGTCGAGCGCAGGGCACAGGGCGGGCGGCAGGAGCGGCGGCGGCGGCCGCGGTGCCGCCGGTATGCGCGCGCGCCGATGATATTCACGGGCGGGGGGGCGCGCCGCCGCACCTCGCCCGCGCCGCCGCGCACGCGCCCACCCGCGTACCAACGCCTTTTAGCCGACGATGTAAGTTTTTCCAAACATCACAATCATGTACGACTAACAATGTTATCAGTAACAATAGATTAAAAACCTAACGTATATTATAATTATTCAAAACAAAGGCAACTTAACGCCAACAAAATGAAAGTTTTCTCCAAATATAAAGTGGAAGAAGATATGCCAAAACTACTACATTGTTTGTGTTTAAGAAGGTAGATAATAATATATTTTTAACGAATTTCTGTAATGTAGATTTATAAGTGCGTCCATGCTTCGAAGGACGCGTTAAATCGTCTGTTCTAGCTGATATCAATAAATGATAGTTTTTAAACGATAAAAAGTGCGGCTTGATAACATCAGAAATTGGAAATTTATATCTACAAAAAAAAAATCTACTTTGGAAGTTAGCGGTGAGCTTTGGTGGTAGACAAAAATAAAAAAAAAG
>DWQK01003743.1:0-11194 GCA_018231225.1 Noctuana stator | reverse complement strand
TGTGCGTTGGACTTGCGTGAAAAGCAACAATGGCTGCAGAGCAACCGTCTTTACCGTGGATAGCGTTATTGTCAGAACTAGGAACTCCCATATACATTGATGTAATCTTTAAAGTATTTCCTAAATATCGTTTCTTTAGGAAGTTCATCAAAAACGCTATTACTGTATTTTTACACTATAAATGAATTTTTACACTTGTATCAAGAAATTTACACTTAAAGGCACCAGCTCAATCTTTTATTCAAAAGTGTTTCAAATAGTAAACTGAATGCGAGGGACTACAGACCACCTAGTCTGTAGTCATCCGCATTCAATAAGTGCCTACTTATATTTATTGGCTTAAAGAGGTTTTTCTGAAGTCCAAAGTTATTTGTTCAAATGTTTTTTAAAGTAATATAAGTTTTCGTGTGCAAGTTTTTGACAACATACATGTAAATGTATCCTGAAGAGTGTACTGTATTTCTGGTGGTTATCACATATTTTATTGTCTTCCTCCTAGCTTAACGCTTTTGGGAAGCAAAATATAGGAAGACGCGCAAAATATATCGAAAGATAGTCTTTTAACCAGTATTCTAGACATAGAAATTAAGTAAAAGTAAAGTAAAGGATATCTATTTTAGATAAATAAAAAGTATTAAAATATGTAGTTGTAGCTACCTACTCTGTGATGGAAATTGAACAAAGAGATCTGCATTTTAGATTTTGTAGTTTTGAATTTCAATTAGCTAACAGTGTCATAGGTACTATGTGATATATCACAAAACTCGTTAATATGTTTTTTAGATTATTTTGTTTTACAATAGTAGCACTACTGTAAAAATGGAATTTAAAATAGCTACAAATTTTTCTTAATACCTCTTAAGGTGGCTTGCATGTTAGTTTGCTACTCTTTAAGGTAAAAAAATACGAACAATAAACAATAGTATGCATATACGAACAATACCATCAATATAGTATGCTCCACATAGTCCACAGTCATTAGTTCCACATCTCTTATACAATTACCTGTGTGTATGAATCTAGCAAGTATTATATATTAAATTGTCACAAATTTGTAACAGGTATACAACTAAATTGAGTATGTTAATAATGAAATATATTTTTTGGATTTTAAAAATTTGAGCTTCTTATGGCATTTGATAATTTAATTAATATAATTTTATTGTGCTTGATATTAGCATAACGATATATTTAAGTTGAAGTGGATGCATTCGTATTGTATCGTATTGTTTAATATACTTAATTCAAATAAAAATTAAATTTTAATCTTTTTTTCAATGCTTTATCCAAGGGTTTGTCCATTTTTCGAAGCGAAGGATTGAACCTATTGGTTTTTTGGAGACGATCATTTAGTAATTCCTTTGAAGCCTTCAAGGCTGGAAACTTAAGGGTAACCCCATTGGTGTTGCAATTGTTCATAGGCGATGGTGACTTGCCATCAGGTGGCCGGTATAATATAAGTATCATCTTATGTATCTACATGCAAATAATAATATTATTATGTTTTTGTTGTGGTTCATCCTAGTTATCAAAATATGTGCAAATTGTTATTGTAGCGTGAGAAAGTTTAATTTTGTCACTATTAAAAATTTTATTCTACATATCTATTAATCGGTAAAGACTAAAATAAGTTTTGGAAAATGTACTTTTACATACTTGTCTCGAAAACAAAAATTTCTTTTATCCAGATTTGGTTCCAGTGTTCACGACAACTCGTTTCGGAATGCCCGCTATTCAAATGGGGAAATATCGGTACAATAAGTGGAGCGGATGCAAGGGACCCCGCGCTCGCTGGGTTTGCATTAAAAGAGGGCATCGGTGCAGAGCTACCATTATCACACTCAATGATGAAATAATCAAGTTTTGCCATGATCATAATCACTGACGAGTAGGTGGCATCACCTTTGACAAAGCACCATCGTATAATATGAATTATATGATTGTGCTTTGTTGATAATTTTGATAAAATCTAATATACCTACATGTAAAAAATCTCTTAATTAAATAAATATTTAAATTTTTTATATTTATGTCGATCGTCATGGTTAGTTTACAAATAAAAATAAGTTTTTATAAGAAAATATCTGTTGTTAGTAATAAATTAGCATTTGCTTTTAACATCGAGTACTGAAGACCTGTTCTATCATCGTACAAACCTTACCACTCAAGACGAAAAAGATTGTCAGCCAATATCCTCATCCTTCTAATGAATCTAGGGCAAAAATAGATGTAAACGTGAACAAGAACAATCTTCATCACTAACAAGCATTAACTGGAGAAACACTATTTTGTTGATCTTTAGAATCCCGTGCAACACTTACTACTATTGGAGTGTTTTTTGAGTAGAACCCAGCGTGATGCCAGCCGCAGCAGCCAAAGTCGTTTTAAGTACTGCGTATCATCAGGTATCGTCAAGTACCTAAATAGACAACTAGATATCCGTCACAGTAGCAAATATCGATAGAAATACTGCACATACAATGATATTTATCTAAATAATATATTTAGTATTTTTACTATATGAATATCTTATTTGCTAGATCCGGTGGTGTTCACGCAGACTCGATTCGGCATGCCAGCTATACAGATGGGAAAGTATCGGTTCAACAAAAGAATTAGTGTGGAAGGCCCTCGTGCGCGCTGGGTCTGTACCAAACGAGGGAGCAAGTGTCGCGCCTCCATCATTACTCTCAATAATGAAGTCATCCAGTTCTGTAATACGCATAACCATTAAATCAGTTGTATATTGTCTGTTAAAAGGTCGTATGGGACATGTAGGTACCTACTTTAGTGATGAGACCGCTTTTTGGTTAGTACTACTCATCTCATTCTAATTTTTGTTTATGTACCATATATGGCGTATAATAAATAATAATTCTTGTTGTTGCTCATGATGAGTTATTTCTTTATCGTGAATTAGGATAAATTCCACATCACATTTTTTTATCTACAATAACTCATTCTAGATGCCGTGTTTGTTTTATCGCAAAGGGGGAATCCAGTAATACAGGTCGGCCGATACAGGTTTAATAGGTGGAGTGGAAGTAAGGGTGCCATCGTACGCTGGATATGTATCAAGGATCATCACGGTTGCCGGGCTAAGATATGGACCTTGGATCAGGAAATAATTAAGCATAATAGTGATCATAATCATTGACTTCTTGAAATAAGTTGGACCGTTTGGGCAAGTTTAGTTTCTTGATTCTGGAGGAGGCCATGATGTTAATGCTCCTTAAGAATCCCTTTACGGAATCGCACTTTGGCAGTGTTGTCGCCCATTGGACGGTGGACGCGCATGAATCGGTTAACTTAATAGATAATATAGTAAAATAAAATAAATAATTTATTTACTTTTGACAAATATAAGTTATACTGTTACATTTCTTTCTGTGAAAGGTGTTAGTTCCTTCTGGAATAAGTTTCGATTAAATATTATGGTTAGTCATAGTAAAATTTCATGATAAAAATCGTAGAGACTAGTTTTTGTTTTTATAGGTAGGTATGTGTATTTTTTTAACTTCTTTTTCTTAATTATTACAATACAAATAGGTACGTCTTTAACTTACTTCTGCGCTCGTTTTCTGATATTTTGGCTCTTATTCAAAAATTTTAATGCTATTTTAAGCAGTACAATCTTTAATTTTTGAGTATGTAAATAAGACTAGTGTATTTGAAAGTGTAAGACAACATTTTTATCTAAAACAATCTCCACTTTTAGAAATTTGATTAGTCAATTATTTTGTGTTTATATTTATACTTGTACATTATTTACGTAAGTATATATAATAAAAAAAAAAACTTAAAATGAAAAAATTTAATTAAGTAGATTTTGTTAGATGTTCATAAAAGTATACCTACTGTTTTTATTAAATTGTTTTGTTTATTGCAAGGTTTTTTTCATTGTATACATACATAACATACACTAAATGAAACTTTATCAATTTGTTCATCGTCTTGATTATTTTGATTGAGTTTTCGGCAATGTTAACAATAATAAAATGTTTGAAGTTGAAAACTTATTTTCTTTATCAGAAATGAGGAGAATGATTTTATAGAGGACATTCCACTTAGGTAGATAACTATTATTATAGGAAATGGGGTATTACGGGCCCAAAGATTAGGTGGATTTGTGTCCACGACATAACCGGATGCAATGCAAGATTGTGGATAGTTAATTCTGACATTACCTATAGATTGTGGAGATGAACATAATCATTTCAATCAACAACAAGGGTTAGGTAGGCAGCTCTGCAAGTAGGATTCTACCCACGCCCATCCCATTATGATTCTATCTGTGCGTAGTAGATTCCATGGCGGTGTGTCATTTACAGGGTCGTGAATTCGATTTCTAGCGAAATTTAAATGATGGAATAAGATGTTTGGTCTTGGGTTGCATGTTTGGGTAATTGTTTTCATGGTACCCACGACACTGGAAGTACTGGGACGGTGCTCTGAGTAGGTACGAAGCGTGAAATAAAATGTTAAAGTAGATTTTTTATAAGTGATAATTATTTTCATTATAAGATTAGTTTAATTAAATTGTGTACTGAGTTATTAAGATTTTGAAATTTTATGGACCAAAGTTAAACAGATGAAATGTTTTTTTTTTATAAATAAATTGTTGATTTTTCTAGTTTCTTAGTATTTTAATTTTCTCTTCATAAGTAATCTTTGATATAAATATAAATATAAATATTTATTGTTAATGTTTTTACTTGATTCTTTACTTAGCAAGACTAATACAGAAATAAAATAAAGAAGATGGATAGTACTACTATATTATTTTAAAAAATCCTATACTTTCCTTGTTCCAGAGCCAAGGTATATATTATCTCGTCAAGGTAATCCAGTTATTCTGATAGGCGCAAATAAGTTTAGAAGAGCAACTAGCCAGGGTCCGAAGAGCCGGTGGACTTGTATTAAGGACAGTCAAGGATGCCGGGCTAAGGTGTGGACTATAGACTCTGTAATCGTAAAATGTGTCGATGAACACAACCATTAACTAGGAAAGATAGACTTGGAATCGATTGTATGCGTGAATGAGATAGGGAGTAAAAATAAAAATAAATCAGCATGGGACTAGAAGTTTTGGTACCGAGAAAGGCAAGTTCCTAAGTCACAACCTTTTAAAGGATGTGTGACACTCTATAGACAATCGAGCTCCTTTAAAAGGCTACGGCAGTTAAAGCCAAAACAATAGTATCGATTTCTTATTTAGTAGAACACTTTTGGTAAACAATAACAATATCGACTGTATCAATGAGTGTATTCGGTGGAACCTAATATCAGTTGAGAAGTGTAAGGAGTACAGTATTATTAGTCTTTGCTTATTGATTGATTTGATTGACGATAATAATTCATGACGCTGACAACTTTTTTAATAAATTTTTAACCGATTTCAAAAAAAAGGAGGAGGTTTTCGATTCATCGGGATTTTTTCGCAAAACTGGTTATTTGCTTAGTTGTTAGTCATTTTATTTCGTTTGTGTACTATTACATACTTTCTTTTAAACATTACGTAATAAATTATTTGGTGGAAATTAGTTCAAAATATTATGATGTTTTGTTTTTTTTTTTTCAGAACCTAGATTTTCTTTTGTATCTACTATCTCGAAATGGCAACAGTAATAATACAAATAGGTCAATTTCAATTTAGTAAGTAGAAATGTAATGGTCCTAGGACATTCCATCAATGACCTTCAAAGAATATCAAGAATGTAGAGCGAAGCTGTGAACATAATCACAAGGTTAGAAAAGTTAGTGGCAGTTAGGTTATACAAAAAATATAATGCGTCGTATGAAAATGTTTTTAATTGTAATGTAATTTACGGTTATTGGTAGTTTTAGATTCGGCATCGGCACCGTAATAGCGTTACAGGAAAATTAACCTATAAATAAGTTACATACGAATGTCGTGTAAAACTTATTTTTGTAAATGCAAAGCATTGGCCAAAAAGTGTTCATTTGTAACATTTGCGTAAAACATGTTTCTGATATTTTATTATAGGTTTACGGCCTGTGTTTACAACGTCGCGATTTGGTAAGCCGGTGATTCAGATAGGCCATTACCGGTTCAACAAGTGGAGCGGTTGCAAGGGTCCTCGAGGGCGCTGGGTGTGCGTGAAGGCCTGCTACGGATGCCGTGCCACCATTATAACGTTGGATGACGAGATTGTCAAGTTTCCTAATGAGCATAATCACTGATTTGGTAAAAAATTCGGAAAAAAGCTATAGTCTGCTAGCAAGCTGAGATTTGGTGTCGCGTTATCACTGCAAGGTGTTCCTATTTAAGGTTAAACGTGTAAGGTAAAACGTAAATGAGTTGTTTGCAGTGACTTACTACTTAACAACAGATGGCCTAATTGTTTGATACACATACATAAACGATAAAAAAATTCGACTCCAAGCCACATTGCTGCTTTGTTTTGAATATATTAAAAGATTCGCGAAACTTTTAGTATGATTTGTAGTATTTAATAGCCATTAGGTACTTGACATCACAACTGTATTATACGAGTTAATATATTTTTCTTTATGGGTTAATATTTTTTATGTATGAATAAATTGTAACTTTTATTGATCATCTTTTTATTTAAAGAGCTTAATACGAATTATTATATCCTCATAACGATAAAACACGATTTTTTCTATAAGAATATTTTTAATTTTTTAACCGATTTTGCCGTTGTCTAATTCTAACAACGGCATCCTTGAGAAAACCATATAAGTCTTACATTTAGGTAAGTATTCGCGCGACGACTTTGAAGTCATTTGTTTTCGAAATGCGAGATATAATTACGTGTTATAATTTCTTTAGCGCCATTTTTATTTTTAATAAGCCGTGTATCATGCTTTACAGAGGTAGTATTCGTGCTGTCCAATCGAGGAAATCCGATGATACAAATAGGATTCCACAGGTTCAGAAAGTCCAGGATCATAGGGAACAAAACCAGATGGGCATGTAATAGGAACAGTAAAGGCTGCAAGGCTAATGTATGGACGATAGAACAAAGTATTGTCAAGTGTGTTAATAAACATAACCACGATTAACGCAATATACAATAGAAGAGAAGAAAACAAGTTTATAGAGATAGACCATCTCACCATCGACCCTCGTATATAGCCAATGAAAGCAGAAAATATGTTGCGGTAATTTCTTTAGAATATTTTTTTTTGTATTATTTTTATTTATGTACAGTGCTAAGTGTAAAATCTGTAAAAGTGTAAACGATCACATTTGTTTTGTTTTTAATGAAAATAAAATTAAATGTTCTGTAGATGTTCATAGAGCAAGATAAGCACGTCATTTCCAATATGTGTTTTCTCGTGAATAAAATCTATAAATATAAAATATACTCCAATAAAACTTTAATAAATAAATTTTTTGTTAATTAATTAGGTATCTAATATTTCACCATCTGCCGATTACTGTGCACAGCTGGGTACGTGAACCCACTTAAATATGAAATGGGTATAGGCCATTGTCCAGCACACACAGAACACTTATAAATATACTAGCGACCTGCCCCGGCTTTGCACGGGTGCAATGCTGATACTAAATACACTACAGAAAAACTGTGAACTTTTATATACATAAACCTTCCTCTTTAATCACTCTATCTATTACAAAAAAACGGATCAAAATCCGTTGCGTAGTTTTAAAGATTCAAGCATACATAGGGACAGAGAAAGCGACTTTGTTTTACATGTATTGATGTTTTCCAGGTTAGTAAATGTTCTTCTAAAACAATGCATTTAATTTTCTCTCACTTTCATAGTTTTTGCATGTAATACAGTTATTTTTTATTAATATAATCTATTACGCACTGTCAAGTCCTACTAAAAATTTCCTATATTCCATTTCCTTTTTTGAAAAGTGATTTATCGTATTTTACAGGGCCACAATTTGTGATATCTAAACGTGGAAGTCGGGTAATACAAATAGGACTTCATAGGTTTAGAAAAACCAATATGATCGGAATAAAAACCAGATGGCAATGCAACAAGAGCGCCAAAGGTTGCAAGGCTAACATATGGACGATTGGCGAAGAAATAATAAAGTGTACAAATTGGCACAACCACGAATAAATGCGGTTTATAGACATAGTTATAGATTAAATTGATTTTCTCGTATCCCTTATATATTTAACGAATATCATGAATTAGCTAGCTATTACGTAGTTTTATAAACAGTTTTAAGTGTAATAAATAAATCTCTGAAATCTTAACGGCAATATGCTTTGTGAAGTTATACTAGATTATTAAATACTCTTTATGGTAGAAGTTAGATAAATTGAAAAAAAAAAGGAAATTTTATTAACGCAGTAAAATTTGGTTTTTCAGTAGCAGAGTTTACACTATCCAAACGAGGGAATCCTGTCATACAATTAGGAAAAAACAGGTTTAGAAAGTGTGAAATCAGCGGATGGAAAACGAGATGGAGGTGTATCAAGAATAGTCAGGGGTGCCGAGCGAAGATTTGGACTATCGATGAAAAAATTGTCAAGTGTGACGATATACACAACCATTAGGTTAACAGCATTAGTAGAAATAAAGGTTTGTTACTTATTAGCTACATTTATGCTACACTACACAAATACTCGTAGTAACACACATTAAATCAATATTCATTATTAAGTAGAAGTTTGATATATTTGGCATAGTTAAAGTTCATGTATAGAAGAATGATAAATTGTACCATAATATGTGTTACAATTGCTACAAGTTGGTATTTTAAATAAAATAAAATGTAACTGTAATAGTTGCACAGCATTTGGTAATAGAATGTTAGATAACAATAGAATAATTTGATAGATTAATTATTTATTAATAAAAATGTATGTTTTTCGAACTATTGAATAAATATATGTACTTGGTGTTAGTAAACGCGTAGTAGTAATACGCCTTAGAGCATTTACTTATACATACGCTATGCGCGATTGTCTGTCTCATTCGATTTCAATCGATCGCTCTATGAAATTAGATATTTTGTTTGTTGTCTCTTGATTTAACCCCTCTTAATTCTAGCTATTGGAAGTTTTAATCTATACTAATATATTAAGCTGAAGAGTTTGTTTGTTTGTTTGAACGCGCTAATCTCTGGAACTACAAGTCAGATTTGAAAAATTCTTTTTGTATATGATAGCTACATTCATGAGGAAGGTTATAGGCTAGGCTATACATTACGTTACTACTCTTAACGCGGGTGAAACCGCGTGGCAAAGCTACTAGGACATATTTATACGCATAAGCAAAAATGGTTCAGTACCAGTCACTAACTCACGCGGCCTCACAAATTAAGTGACCTCGAGTACGGTCGGTACTCGCATAGGTGACCGCTAGTAGCGCATTTTCATATGCCCTTTAGTGCTTCGGAGGGCATGTTAAGCCGTCAGTCCCAATTATTAACAAAAGGTAACAGTTTTCTGTCAGGTTAATCTGGCTAAGGCCACTTTGGGCTGTTTGACAACATCCAACACGATTAGACACTAAACCATATCTCCACCAAACCGCATTCCATATGTGCTAGAGTATGCTTGAGGCCTTCCTGGTTATGGAAAGAGACAGTGTCCAGCAGTAGGTCATAAAAATGCAGGCTAGCTGTGTGTCTTCTTAATTATGTGACAATCCTAAAAAAAATCTTTTTTTAAAATCTGTGAAAATTTTAAAAAATAAAAACCAGTATTAATTGCATACTATATATATATATTATATCTCGATATCGGGTAATGCAAAAGCTCTTACGTATTCGTGTGGATTACGTAACTATGTTTTCGGTAATCGTCAGGTGGTTGTGGGTCAAATCGTAACGAGGCCGACCACTCGATGTGACATTTACATTTTAGAACATGTGGACATGTGCTTACATTATGGCGAATTGATGGCACGATGGTACAGAGCGAGAAGGGAAAATGTGCGATATTTCAACTAGCAACATAATAGGTAATGGAAATTTTTCTTGCATTTAGTCAGTGCTTTCGTTGATGAGTAGCACACGACCAACCCATGGTCCGTGACCATGACCAACATCAACGTCGAACCTCAAATAGGAGAGGTTTTATCTCGTCGTAAATGTATATCTTGGTACGTGGTTAGTAGTTATGAGTGAGATGGTGGCCTCATATAAAGCGTTTCCTGTATGCGGATACTCCTTATAATCGAAACATTCGAACACAAGTATAATGCAGCAGATCCCAAATAGTCCTGAATGGTCCAAATGGACCCAGACAACTAGGTAGATGTTACCTACCCATATTACCTGCTCATTTGTCTGCTCTACAGTAGCCCCTATACTAGTCTGGTAAGCATACTGACTTTATAAGGACGTTGGTGTAACATTTAAAGGAACCACCTACTCAAACTTTGATATTGGCTGTATCTTATTATCATAAATAAAAAATTAATTATGTGTTTCATTACAATATAACACCAAAGATTGTGTGTAATCGGCTTAATAGGCATGATGACACTTTTATTAACGTACACGTTTATATTTTTAATTTCCTCTAGTCTGTGAAGGTAATAAAAAAAATACAGCCGTAGCTTTTTTTTTTTTTCATTTTATCGCCGCCATTATAATATAATAATATCTATTTTGGCATTAATTTAAGATTTTTTGTACATGTATTTTTATGTTTGGTTCCGTCTTAGGTAGTCCAACGCTCAACCGAATGTAACTCATCCTGAATGTTGCAACATTTATTATTACAATAAAATAATGAAAGCATTATGTATTTATTAATGAGATACAATAAGTGGCATGCTAATCAGTAGCGCAGGTATTATGAATATGGTTATCGATTAATAATATATTATGGAATATTTCCACTTTGCATATTAATATCAATTAATCGCGTTGACACAGAATACTTACTCGTAGCTGCAACATTATCATTTTTTATTTATAATAGGACTGGTCATGGTGCGCCGTATAAAAAACCTAATAAAATAATGCTCCACACTACAGAGTATCCTGTAGTAACACATTGGGAGTTTTGATAAAGTTTTACACTTACAACCCAACACTGACACTTCCCGTGTCGTGGTTACCATGGATACCAATTAAGACAGTAGCACAAACACGCAGACCGGGAACAGAAAGCTAGAAACTTCTGCGGTTCTGCCCCGCCATGAGTCAAACCCTGAACCCTCCGATTGACTGCCCGGCATGATAACCATTTCACCACACCGGTCA
>DWQK01003742.1:0-11198 GCA_018231225.1 Noctuana stator | reverse complement strand
AAATCATCATAATTATGAAGGATATCGGTAGATTGGAACTGCGCCGGCGCCTGCGACATTAGGTGGAATTCGGTGAACCAGGTAAGTACCTATTTGATGTAGCAATGTCCGTACATTTAAGCTGATGATTAATAAAAACATTATTGAATACAAACTTATTAATATCTAGAACAAATTGAATGATACAATAAAACAATAATTAATTGTTCGTAATCGCATCATACATAAACTTCAAATCAATAAATAAAAATACAGTTCAGTTTTCATAATATAAAACCTGTTTAAAAGGCATAAAAATTAGACCGACATGAATCTTTAAATTCGCTCATTCGCCCGCGATAAATGTTTTTTTACTTTAATAATAATAATAAGTTAAAATAATGTACCGTATGCCATTTATTTAAACTTATAAATCGAGCTATAAAATATTCCTGATACAACTTTTCTTTCGTTTATTTTTTATTTTCTTTTCTTTCTTATAAATATAATTTCAAAAAAAGGTCGAAAATACCGTAAATTAACAAAGGCAAAAAGTAGAAAAAGAATATTACGTCCATTATTACGTATTAATGTCCATGACGGGATAATGTTTTCGTATTGCGTACCTAATCAATATCTAACCCTTACGTTACTCACGAAAAAAATAATGTAAATTCAAATTGTCGTACCTGCATCTATAATTTTCCAAATAGAAGTCTCCGCGAACTTTATTATCAAGCATTTCACTGCGCATAAAATATTCACAGCACTTGCACTAAAAAAAACGAACTTTCTTCTTACGTCATAACCGGTTCGAACTTAGAACTGAGTACTTCGAATTAAGAATATTGGAATCTTTTTTTATTTTATAATAGTCCACATAATTTCGTTCACGTTCTTTCTTTATTTGAAAAATTGAATATTTTTAAAACTTTTCCAGCGCGCAACGTGTCTGTTTTCGTCAAATTGTATTTTTCAAATGTCGGCAAAAAATCGCATCGCGCGGCTCGTAGGCGGTGCATACGCTCTATACTTGTATAGGATGGTCGTAATGCACTTATGTGTTGGTACTCGCGAAGTTTTTTATTATACTCGCTTAAAGCCACGGTTCCTTGGTTTGAGGCTTGCATGCAAGTGATACGAAAAATCTTGGTCGTTTTGTTACTTATGGCCGTACTTCCGGAATTCGTTAGTTTGGTTTTAAAATGGTCTATGTGTGGTAATTTATTTTAAACGGTTTTATTTAGTTGGCCCTGTTTGGTTCCTTCTATTTTAAATGTGGCTGTAAAGTTCTCTAAAGTTTGATCTGTGATATTTATACCATGCCTAATTACCTATTCTTATTTTAAATTTTTATGTAACTAAAGTGTAATAAAAAGAATAGGATTGCATAGTAATATTAATTTAATGACCACCTTTATTGATATTGTCAGCAGATCGTAAAAGTAATTTAATAAATTTAAATAATATAATTAATTTGGCTGAGGTTAATTTAGTTAGACTTTTGTCCGCCCTTTGTTTGCCCTTTAATTAGTGAAACAAAAAAACCAAACTTATGTTAAAGTGCAATAAAATTATTTTAAGAATAAAAATATCTACATTATACCCGCACGAATAAATTAATATTGAATTTAAATTAATTCTCATTTTATTTTTTAAGAAAACTGGCTTAACCTTTATAATTCTAATTTAAAAATTTTGCGCGCAAACTTTTAAGCGCCATTATTTAGATTCCAATTTAAAAAAAATGCTCGCGAAACTATCAAGAGTGATTCAACGCGCTCAGCGATAGTTCACGTGCGAGCGGGACACGGGACGCGCCGTCTCGCTCGCACTGACGCAAGTTTTTTCCGAGATTCGTTTTTATGCGCGAGTACAGCCTTACTTGCTGACAATATATTTTTTGTTTGATACGCATTAATTCTGCTTGCCTGGTGGTCTTGTGCAGTTTTTCTATGACTTGTGTCTCAGCTTAATTAAATTCTTAGAATGTATCGTTGTCTTCGCTTAAGCTAATTACTGCTTTTTAAAAAATTAGAACAGTTTGATCTATTTTCCTTCAGTAATAAAGAACGACTGGTTTTGTTTACTAAGTTAATAGATAAATTTCATACATTTTGCTTTACTCTATGCTGTGTAGGGTGGTATCGTCATCACAGTAATTTTTATCTTGAAGTACCTAATTATTGCGTTTTAATAGGAAAGGTGTAGAAATTGGCAAAACTATATTTAATATTAAAATGATTATTATATTAATATTTTCTATACATAAATCCAGATTTCTCATTTCAGTTTTGTTGAAAGTTGTGAGTGTAACCACTTAGCATGAAGCCTGGATGCTTATGTCATAAATTAATAAAATTTAATAATAATGGTCACTATCATTATTATGAAAATTAAATTCTTTCAAACACTCGCCATTTGTTTGATGCGCTCACGATAAACTTTCAAAGCAGAACAATGGTTCAGTGTTTTATTTTTAATTAAAGAACTTCAAGCTGCCTGTAGTTTTTGAATCTAATGTTTTCATTTTATTTCATTTTAGCCATCAATTGAAAATAAAAATATTCATTTAATAAAAAAAATTATATGAAAGTGAAAATTAAAAGACAATTGAAATTCAGCTTAATAAGTCTTTAGTTATTTTTTGTTGAATAAAATAAATGAAATTAAATAAAATAATAACAAAAATTAATCACCGGAAAATCATTAATACATAATTATTAATAAATCATTTGTTAATACAGGAAAACATAAAGATGCAATATTTTGTGTCAACATTTTATAGGCACTTAATTAGTGGGGACGCGCCGCTAAATGATTTAATAACAATCTAAAGAAAGAATAAAAAACCCAGTCTTTAGTCAGTAGTTAGGACTCAACGGAGCGGCTAATGTTTTAAATTAAGGGTTGTGTAATGACCGGTTGCGAAAGTGTCGTATGTGGTAGTTACCCGTAAGCTGTTATTCTTTATGTCATTAAAATACGACTTTAATAACGACTAAGTTTTATTTGTTCAAGTATTATTTTTATTATTTGCTAAATAAATATTGAATATTACCGATTACATCAGCTTGGATTTTAAAAATGTGTAAGTAATTCTGACTCAATATTAAATCATATTAGATAGTTGACGGACGCCACTGAAGTTGATAAAAAGGCGTGATTTAAATTTAAATTAAATTTAAAATCATTATAAAAATTATATTGAATTAATGAATAAAAATCTTGAAGATGAAAGTAATTAAATTAATGCAATAAAAGAACTAGTGTAATACCCATTCTGCATCGGTTATTTAAGCTTCGTATCATTAAATTGTATAATTGAATTTATTTATTATTAAAAGACCTGCAAAAATAAAATTTAAAATACTCTTAATGTAACAAATCATAATAAAATAAAAAAACAAATTGGAAATAAGGTAGGTACCTACTCGTACTTAGGTCTCTAGAGAACCCTAGAGCCGACCAAGCGATAAATGTCACAAATTGAGGGTAATGTAATGACGACTTGTGACACAGTACTGAGTACTAACTGACTATTACGCGATTATTCTTTACCGGCAAATACGATGACATGCAAGCAGGCATGACTTAGGGCGCATTTTGCTAATTTACGCTTCGTTACCAGAAAAAAATGTAGGTAGAAAAATTATAAATACGCCATAAGTACATACTTATAGTTGTTTGAAATAAAAAATGAATTCGGATGTTTTTGGTAAGTTTAAAACATACCTGATAGGTAGGTACTTGCAAGAAATAGGTAGGTATTATGTCGACAATATGAACTAAGTTGTCTAACTTACGAGTAGGAACCTATTGCTTTACAGCAAAATTAACCATGGAAGTTTTAATTTCGAAATTGTCTTAAAATGTGTGTTTGGATCTCAAACATAGCACAAACATTTCTTTTCTGTCAATAACGAAACTACATCAACATAATATTTATATCGTTTTGTTGACAAATTTAACGCATCTACTTGCGTAAAAAGTGTAAATATTCACCGCTATATACGAGTACTTTAACTTTACGTATGACCATAATCCTAAAAAGCGTTTAATAATTGAGAGATCTTTCTCCTTACGAATGTACACAAACGGCGGCCACTTGTAATTGCCTCGCAATGGCCGGTGTCGTCATAAATCAGCCAGCACACGTCATCTGTTACTGACCACATCGTTGTCATGGCAACGCGTGGGAACTCACTTTTTATACATGACTACTGTACATTATTCAATTGGTAGAGCGTTAGATTTGTGCAATGATTGATTTTTTTTGGATTCCATATTTAACCTAAATGTTAAAAAAACTTAATTTATGTGTTTGTGTACTTGTCTTTGTGTGTGTCCGTAGCAACTTCAATACAGGGAATAATAGTGTAGGGATGTGAGTGTGACGCATTAATAAAATTAATAATAATATCATTTTCCCCATTGCAAATAGTTCCTAAATAAATTGTGTAGCGCCTTATTAAGTCTCCAATATCTACAAAAAACCAACTATAGCGACTCTACATAGAGTCCACTCATAATTTTATTCTGATTCTACTTTTTAGATGTAATATTTGTAAAGATATCAAATCAGATCTATGATTGCTAATTTACTTACAACAAGAAGAATCAGATAATTTCGTAGAATTATTTGATTTACACGATTTGTTTAGGTACAATTCATTTATTAAAAGAATCTCTACAATTTAATAAATTTTAATTTTTTTAATGAAAGTTAAATCAAACGGAATTTAAACATTTAAATTTTAATTACGTTTTATTTAAAAAATTTTTGTAAAAGACAGATAAAACAACTTATTTATTTATTCATTTTATGTGGAGAAGAATAAATAATCGAAAAATATGTTAAAAAAATACGAATCTTTAAAAATAAATTTTTCCTTAGAACAAGAAATTAAATGAACACATTATAGACACAAAAATTGGGAGGATGGAAGCAGCAAGGAGGTAAGAGACAGAATGGCGTTCGTTAGCCTGTTTTAATTTCAGCTAATTTTTATCTCTGAGAGGCGTCCTCGCCTTTTTTACCGTAGCACGGGCCATTAGCTTCGAATTGAGAAACATTTTACATCTTGATACTTAATAAGAAAATATTAAAAGAATCCTATTTTATACGTAGTTTGGTAATAGCACCAAATGCCAAATGAATATTGAATGTATTAAATTAATTATCAATTAAAATGCAACTTAAGTAACTACTGTAGGTATCAGTTCCTACTCTAACGCGACTGCAACATATAATAGTCTATCGATATGTTTTTTCTTCATGTAAGTATACAAATCTATGCTAATACACTTTTAAATTATAATATCTAAAAGTTAAATAGATTTATGTAGTTTTATCAATTTCAAGTCCCTTTACTTCTAAATAAAAAATAGATATTACATTAAATAAAAACAATCAAGCACCAAGACTAAAGGCCCGCATACGTTGAAGAAATCTAATTTTTGTCGAGTTTTTCTCTTATTGCCGTCCCCAGAGGGCGCTGTTTTCCCGCCAATTTGTAGTGTTTGTGAAAATTGAGCTTTAACTGCTGTCGTGTTGGAAATTATCTTCCATGTTTTTATTTAATGCGCATATTTATATTTAATTAAAATAGCTAGAATTTATTAAAAGTTACTTAAATAAATATGTTTTTATTTTGTATTTAATAACGTTTTCGCCACTCGTTAATACTTAACGTATTATTTTATAACTGAGGTAGGTACAATACTTTATTTAATTTAATTTATTTCTTATTTAATTTAAGCCTCAGACGGTGACGTCACCATTTTATTATTTTAAAGCATAGCCTACAAAACTATAGAATTAATGATTTCTCTTTATGTTTTTATGTATTTACTTTACTAGTAAAACTGTATACTGTACATAGTTATATTTTTGACCGATGACATGACTAAGTGTCTAAAGGGTAGCCATAAAAAATTCAAACCCAGGCAGGTGTACGAAAAAACAGTATTTTTACGAGCCATAACAAACTTTTCTAATAATGTCTTGCCGAGTTAAGAGTGTCTCACCGCTAATTGCGAAATAAATTTGCAAGTTTCCCCAAAAAACGTTTCCTTCGTTTGAGTTATGACGACCCGTGGAAAAAATGCGAATAGATGGCCCGTTCCCGCCGGTTAAGTGCTCCACGGCATTTGTTTTTAAAATGGGTTAAAAATATCTTCCAAATTTAAAAGATTTTTGCTCAATATAAATAATTATGAATAAAATTTTTGATCAATAAAATTAAATAAAGAATTATGAATAAAAAGGAAATTTTAAAAAGTTCAATTAAACACAAGAATATTCAAATTGTAATATTTAGTAGTTTAACATTTTCACTATATTTAGCAAATCATTTTTGAAATTTTTAAATACCCTTTTTTATTGTAATTCTATTAATTTATTTTTAAACAAATATCTATTAGATTCTTAGCATTTAGATACGGATCTTTTTTTACACATCACAAAGTCGTTCTATTATCTACAGGGACTTAAATTTTAAACAGGCTTAAAACATTCAAGAAAATTATGATGAAACAATAAAAATTGGCCAACTCTTTTACAATTTTTGAACGTAACGCTTAAAAAATATCCAATTATGAATATAACACAAAAAGGGGTGAAAGATATTGCGGGGCGCAAGAAAAATGAGAAAAATCAAGATCCTGAGACGAGGGGAGCTTAATTTTATTATAACTACTGTTTGCACTCGAATTTGTACGCCATTTTAAAGTAATATGGCGGAAACTCTGTATAGGAATTGTTGTATCATTACAAAATTAATATTAAAAAATAATTAAGAAAATTTGTAAAAGAGACCAAAAATTTGGATTTTTTGAAAAATGTATTTGATTTTGATTGTAATTTTTTTTTTCAAATAGTAAATGAGTATGGAACGATCACGCATGAGGTGTCCACTGCAACCCATGGACATCCACGTCCAACCTCAAATAGGAAAGTCCTATCTTATTTTATGAATAACTCACACACGGCCATCTGGCGGTGTACTAGAGAAAAGTTTTGTTGTAACAAAGAGAAAAATAATAAGCAGTAATATATTTTTAAATATTTCTGTGTAGGAACCTACGTATCTACTAATTTGGCCAGAACCAATATTCGCTATAAACTCGAGCCTTTTATTCTGGGTGGGTTTCAAACCCACTATCTGCTTAGCAAGACCAATAACCTCAACAAAAAATAAAAAACACGTAACTAAAAAAAAGTATAACTAATTTATAAAATCGTAATTAGTTTACTAAAAATGTTTCTTAGTAAATTAAAGTGACATCTTGTTGTAAATAGTTCGTAACAAATTAGATTTATAAATTTTTTTAGTATGAAGCAACTCTATATCACCAGTGCTCTAGGTACTTAGTCTCATAATTACCTCAACTATAAAAAAAAGTGAAGTGTAGACGCCAGTGGAATCCTTCAGAACCTATTAACTCTAAAAGCCGTTCGGTCATTAAACCATTTTTTTAACCGTCCGCGCTACGAACAATTTTTCCTCCCTGAGACACTTTTCATAATTATCACCACCCCAACCTTCCCTACCCCGTTACAAGATGTTACAGTCAAAGTTAGTTAGGAATACAATTATGTTATATTATCGTTTTTCTATAAAATCAGATATTTTTAAAATTTCTTTAGGTGTTCAATATCTTTTGTTGAGTATACCTATGCATTGGACACTTCAGTTATTCAATTGAGTTAACTAAAATTTACTACCTGATTACGTTATAATTTAAATTACTTAAAAGACATTATTAAGATGCAAATACTGAAAGGTGTTAACTGACTGGTATCATAATAAATAGGATACCAAAATGTAAAGAACAATTTTATTATTGTGTTTCAAACAATTTGCATATCGCTAAATCAAAACTTAATAGACATTTTTCTCCTTTAAAAATCTCACCGTAACCACACTTTTACAGTGCGTTTACAAAAAAAGATAAAAAGCAAGAAAGAATAAAAGAAAGTCCCAGACTGTCTAAATATAAACGAACACTTATACTCGCAAGTCTCTTAATACATCATTAAAACATTTTAAAACAATATATAAAGGCACCGCAAGCAGCACGATTTGATTTACTAGCCGGGATGAGACGAAAAAACTTTCGCCTTTCGAAAGAAAAGAAAAAAAGAAAGAAAACATTCGCTCAAGTACAGTCTGCAAAAAAGTTGTCCGAAAAAACGACCACATGCCCCAGGAGCGAACGTCAAAATTGTTTTAATTTCGTACCCGAAAAACAATTGCGATTTGAATTTCAAATTCGGAACGCGGTCATTTTCTTAAGATTTTTCGGATTGCTCCGTTGCAATAAATCTCGGTGCAATAACTATAAATTCATTGCGGATCGACATGCAAATGCTGATGATTTTTTTGGCAACGCGTTTAAAGTACGTATACCTACTTTTGTTGCGGATTACGATGGGATGGAGCTGCCTTGTTCAATAACAGAAGTTACGAAAAAATCGATAAATAAACCCTAAAAATTTTTTTTTTATGTTTAATAATAGAGCTTTGAAGTTCAATTTTTAATGTTTTTTTTATCGTATATAAAATCATTAAATTTATCCTTTTTTGGTCTTGACAAGTTAAAAATGCTATTAAATAAAAAGAAATATCGGTTAAAGTCGAAAAACGTCTGTAAATTTTTTTGGTTGTTATTAATAATAATAATAAATGGTTTATTTTATAACTTTTTCATAGATAAAATAGTTAGTGATGAATTTATTATTGAAGGCAACATTTTTTATTTAATTTTTTGACATAAATTTCGACATTTTCCAGTCCATTTCATTCCTCTTCTCAAGCAGCAAGATCAAGTGCGTACAAAACAGTTTTTATTCTCCCCCGGCGTACTTTCCGACTTACATCCGTCGGACGCACCATTTTATTTTTTCAACCACCTGTGTCTTACAAAGGTTTGCATGTTGCCAATGATCTACATCACTGCATAGTATAAAACAAAGTCGCTTTCTCTATCCCTATATCCCTATGTATGCTTAAATCCTTAAAACTACGCAACGGATTTTGATGCGGTTTTTTAATAGATAGAGCGATTGAAGAGGAAGGTTTATACGTATAAACGTTCTCAGTTTTTCTGTAGTGTATTTAGTATCAGCATTGCACCCGTGCGAAGCCGGGGCGGGTCGCTAGTATAAAAATAAACCTATTATTATATAGTTTAGATACCACACGCAACAATAGGATAAGAGACCAGTAAACAAGAATAGAATACGCGGCATCTCTATGAATAAAATCTGATAATCAATTTTTTCTTCTTCAATTATCTGTTGGGTATAAAAAAAGTCAGCTGAGTGTGCGATTCCTGAACGCTGTTTTATAAACTCAAACAAACACGTACTTAGTATACTTAGTTATACCTATAGTTTTCAAGAGTACCTCTTAAAAACAAACAATTAGGTATTTGTCATGAACCTAAATTACTGTAAAGGAAAAACCTGACCTCATTCCCCCAAAACTATTAATATTCCGAGAAACGATATTATTTATAGGTATTTTTCCTTTTAAAATAATGTTCATAACAAGCCAAAATACCTTGCAATTACCTTTAATGTAAGTATATTTAATGTATAAACTAATGTAGGTACCTATATCTATTGCATCGTTAAACTGTTTGTTCCTAATTAATTATTTTTTTACAAAAGACAGATTTAATGTTAAACATTCTCTGCCAGTCTGACTTTGGGAAAAGCAGAAATCACCGACAAAGATACCTAATAAATATTTATAATAAATATTATTTATTATTGTAAAAAATATTGTTACAAAAATTTGTTGTAACAAAATAATATTGTAACATAAAACAGAAATTAAGTACATGAAAAACATTTTTAAAATCATAATTTCAAATACCTAAAACAAAATGGATGAGATTATTAAATAAATATAGAGTATAGAAAGAAATGCTCGCAATTTAAGAACTGAGAATCTGCAGTTAATACTCGTTATATTTAAATTAACGTACAATTACGAGTATTTGTGGCTAAAAGCACCGAGATTTGTTCTTATTGCAACATAACAAGCCCAAAAGCAGATGTTTCAAGCGCTTCCTGGATTAAGCGCATACCACCTTGTTCGCAGATGGTGTGCAAAATAAAAAAAAATAAAAAAAATAATCCGCCATTTTGGTATCTCGATTAAATAAACTGTTAACGCCTGGAGCGGTTTCGTTGAATTTTTATCTAGATTGTCTATGTTTCCGTAGTGAATATTCAAAGTATAGATTGGGTCTAGATATTTATGGGGGAGGCGAGTTGAAGCGCATTTCGCGTCCTTAGATTCAATGATAAAACAAGATAATAGGACCATTGTTGTTGTGTTATCCACGTAAAGCTTAACGACCACGAATTAAAATGCTATTGGTAAATAATAAAAAAAAACGTTTAAGTTACTATAGATAACGGTCACGAATAAAAATTCTATCTGTAAATAGTAATAAAAACGCTTACCTACATATGACGGTCAAGAATAAAAATTCTATCGGTAAATAATACGAAAAATCATGTAAAACGGTCACGAATTAAAATTGTAGGTATCTACAGGTAAATAAGAAAAAAGTCGCTTATAACGGTCACGAATAAAAATGCTATCGGTAAATAGTAAAAAAAAAGGACCTAAAATGCTAATTCTGACGAATCATTAGCGCAGAATTTCCAACTTAGTCAAATTGCATCAAAAATGATAACTTTTATCCTTTAACTAAAGCAACTATGAGTTTCCTTTTCACACTGAAAATAAGCGAAAACCTTATCGTACGCTGAACGTAAGCGTAACGCCTTATAAATAAGCTGAAAATAAGGGGAATTCCTTATAAATAAGCTTAAAATTACGGTATTTGGTTAGTTACCAATACCCCAGTTGTTTATCTTGCGGCGCGGCGGTTTCGTATGCGGGATCAAGGAAAAATGTACTCTAATACGTATTCTCAAGGTTGATTCCTCCTTAATCTACGTTACATGATGTGGTTTACGGAAATAATAATTGGGCTTGATTTGACATTTTACGAAAAATGGTAAATAATTATTGTTTAAAAAAAATTGTAAAAGTCGAAATTATTTTTTGCACTTATAATTTATATTCTTCCAGAATTCTAATACAAAATAATTCTAATACAAAATTGTTTTTAAAATTTTTCACTTAACTTGCAATTGTAAATCTTATAACATAAAATAATTCAATTAATAA
>DWQK01003741.1:0-11200 GCA_018231225.1 Noctuana stator | reverse complement strand
TTGGTGTCGGGCACCAGCCAGCGCGGCCGCACCTCCACTTGCACGCTCGACGCGCCCGCGCCGCCGCTTAGCATTTGCTGTACAAATTATACGTAACTTAGGTTTGCCTGCAACCATTTTTATGAGTCTCTCCCCACAACCCGGGAACGGGTCAGTGGCCAAAACCCTATTAGATGTTGTCAAATCACCCATTGAAACTCCGACCTGGTTTAACTATTTTTCATTACAATTTAAGAACAAAAAATGTCAAAAAAATCAATACACTCTATTATCCTTTATCAATAAAAACCACATGCTGCAAGTTCATTTACAAAAACGCTGTACGTTGAAAATAAAATTGTATAATCTTAGTAATATCCCTAGTCGTTACAAGGTAGATACGAGTAAATGTAAGACAGGTATGTATTTATTGTTATATCACAACCAGCGTCTTAATACTGTAACAGGTTTACGCGATCTACGCGAACAAATTGCGAGAAAATTCCCACGCGTACGCATACGATATGCAACGTTTCCCTGCAATTCTTGTATCTTCACTTCGAACGCCTCGGGCTGGTATGGGCTTACGAACGATTATAGCGATATTGCCCACAGCAATTACAGCTACATTGTGTCGTGCTTTTTAAACACCTCGACTGAATTAATCGACACAAAACAATCATTCAACGACAGCTTCACATATAAAACAAAGAGAAATTAATCTATTAACGGTAAAGTCAATTCTTAACATATATTTTAAGTTTATTTGTAAATACAGTTACCAAACCTGTCTTAATTTTGTCAAGAGTAACGTCCTGTAAAGTTATATTGAAACCGGTTACTAATCAGATATGAGCGAACATTATTTTATTTTTGGTAAGTTGTGGTAAACATTAACGGACTATTTTACAATAGATCAGAGAATTGTAATAAATAACACTTGAAAGATATGATGCGGATGTATGTAACATCTATAATCAAACAAATCCCAAGTTCTGACCACTTATCCAATCGTGTTCAATTTCTACAAACACTTCTATTACTACTAGCTTTTCATATTCATTAAAGTTCAATTTGTCGAAGTCTAAAAGCTAGGTGACATATAAGGTAGATTCTTTTGTTAATGAAAATAATTATAAACAGGCCTACGGACCTGATTGTAGGTGGTCACCATTGCTTATAAACATTTACAACACGTACGGAATTGCTCTTGCGTTGCAAGACTTAGGACTATTATCAAGTTTGGAATTAATGAATGGAACCCACTTGCATCCGCTGTCGGCGTTTCTCCAGCGTGGCCTTGCGGGACTCCAGCTGTTCCTTCCTGCGGAGCAGCGAGCGCGTGGCCTCGTCCGCCGCCTCCGGGACCTCCTCGAGGCCCTCACTCACGCCGGTCTGCCTACTCGTCAACCCGCTCGCGCCTTCTTCTTGTCCCGAGTCTTCACACTACAATACGATAATTCTGTGTAAATACTGCTCGCTAAACTTAAAACACTTCATGGAAACAATTGTGCTTAAATTATAAGTAAACCAATTTGTCTATTTTAAGTAGACCTGCAACATTTTAAAAAAAAGTTATAAATTGTAAAGAGACTTGAATGTAAACCTGTTAGGAGACCAGTCTCAAAAGAACCTCCTTAGCTTCTAGATTCTAGGGTAATAAAGCTGCGTATAAATAGAACTGTTTCTAAAACACGAGCATGTTGTTCCTAGAGAAGTTTAAAAATAGTATTTAATACGACACGAAACCCTCATTATCATACCAAGTGTTCTAATTGAGGATAATGCGGCGGTGCGCGCTGCACGGCGCTCACGTACCGCGGCGGCGCGTCCGCGGGATACTCCAATTTTAATACGGGAGGCTCAACGCCCACAAGGTATCTGAAACAAATTTTTTAATTAAAACATGATTGCACTTGTTATTTTTAAAATTAAACTGCTGTTGAGAGCTTTTTAATTGAAGATGATTGCTACAATTCAATTACGTTCCATGTCGCTTGGAATGACAATGCAACAGGACCAAAAGAAACTAGGTTCTCTGAAGGATGTAAGTCATTATTAAAGTGAAAAATGTGAAGAGGATTTTATTGTTTAGTGGTGTATCTAATAAGTACTGCAAAAGACGTTAAGAATGAGAGCTTCTATATAAATATTCGTTGCAGTTCAGACCGTTCAGTATTTGTAGACTATTTTGGGTTTTGAGCTTTAGTTACCACGTAACATCAGATGGCCCACATACTCATATTGGACTTTTTCAATATTAATTATAATAATATCGTCTATTTCCAACTAAAAACACGTATAAACTACAAAAGTATGTAAAATCTATAGCCTAGCTTATTAAAATCGATAAGCTCTGTCTGGCGAACTGTGTGTGCCGAGGTGTGAAGAACTAAGAGGAGGCTCACTCGGTGCCGAAGAAGAGCAGCTTGCGGGTCCGGAGCGCGTGCTCGAGCGCGTGGTGCGGCGCGGGCGGGTCGCAGCGCGCCCACGCCGCCGCCGCCTCCATGTACATGAGCGGCGTGAACCCCGCCAGCGTCGCGTCCTCCGCCAGCCGCACGCACGTGTGCCCTGCCGCCGCCCACACGCACATACATTATATACAATTTATTCCCAAAAAGCTACATTCAAAATGTTGCAAAGATCTTCTCTAAAATTATTTGCGTCTGCGTTTACCCCTGCGTCTAAGAATAGATAAGATATAGAAATTTCAAATTACCTATAAACTTCTTGCAATTTCGCGATTGTCACTTGCAGGAGAACAATAAATTAATCAAGATCACCTCTAGTTGCAATAAGCTTCTTTAGAATAATTAGTCTCTTGCTATCATCATGGTAAACAGAGACGCAGAGAACTTTAATAAGTTTAATAAGAGGCCGAATTCTAAGCCACTGTGTCACCGCTGTTCTGATAGATGAATAGCAGCTCTGATAGCAAGTGATCACAAATTGCCTACGAATATTTACAACATAAGAGATTCCCTTGCTTCGCTCGCTTTAATGAAGTAAAGTCTCACCTTCTTTCGCTTCGCTTTCTAATACAATGTTCTTGTCATCTAGTGCTTCGATGATATTCATTAGCTTTGCGAGCCAGTCCCATGGATCGGTTTCGGTTCTAGAAAAAAAATAGATATATTCATAGGTGTTCTAATAAAAATCTATATAATTATTATGATTAATACACTCTGATACTTACTCTGTCTCGAAATTGTCAAGCGATGGTGGTGGATTCCATATACTACTGTGACACAACATCCAGTCGGACCACACCTGGGGGAAATGTATGATTATAGCCAAGTCTACAGCATTGCTTGTGTAAGTCATAGATATTTCTAAGCACCTCGTTAGTTATTAAGGCGTAGTTGTGGTGTACTTTTCTTATACCTTTTTCTAACGAACATCCTTTTATAAGACGTTAATAAATTTAACAAAGTATTGTACGATTTTAACTTTGAACATATATTATACAGTACAATACAAATTATCTTGATATGGTAAATTGACACGGTACTGATGGTACAATACATTTTAGTGCAATTGGCGACTTTATCTTGCCGATCAAGAGATCACTGCGTTAGATCTAGAACCAGGCAATTGACGTATCTAACAAATATATCACAAACGAAATAGGGTACAATGAACATAATTTTTACCATAAATACAGGATTGTAATATAGTTTTAATAACTCCAGTAAAATTAAGGAAAATACAAAATTACGACTTATAAAGTGTATTAAAACATTTTAAACCCATCACGTCCATTTAAAACAGCTGCTTTACTCATTATTGTACGCATTATTAAATTCAGCCCGGAAACGTTCGACTAATTACATCTGTTTTCGAATACGATTTCCGAATACGACAGCACTGACAAAATTAATTAATATGTCGTGTGCACTTCACACAGACCCGCTATTTTTTCCTGCAATTCAGAATGGATAGCGCGAAACGTGAATTTAAACATCCGAGAGTAATCAACTCACAGCCGGTTCCAATAATCCTCGTTTTATAGTTTCTATAAAAACTATTCATTATAGATAATTTCCGCTTCGTGTCAGTTGTCATTTATTCTATGCATTTAGGTATATAGAACTAGAAGCGAATAGTTGACAGAATAGTAATGGCTAACGGAGTTAATTAAAAAATTAACACGACAACTGTCAGTATGTAAAACAATGTAAGCGAAACAAATTACCTTACAAAAACATTGGGATACTGCAATGGGGCTCATTCTCTACATAGAATTTGTAGGTTACCTACTTATTCTTTATACAAATAGTTTTATTTTCTAAACCTGGTGACACTGTATGCTTTTAGTATAGGTAGAACATTTTGAATTATTGTCCCGGACTCTAAATATGTAGTTCGTAAATAAAACGTAAAATCCGATACTAATATCACGTCATTTTTACCGTTATCACAGGTAATTTTTAATTTGATTGACAGCAATCAAAAAGGAAAACTAGCTTATAAATAATTTATGTACCATAAATTGCGTACTAAACTAAAATCTCGACATCATGATTTAGTAGTAATACAAAAAATTAATAAATATAAATTTGCAGTCCCTCTATTCAATCCGCTATATCAAGTGACCACAACGAGCCACAATTGCCAAAACAAAGTGACTATGATATAAAAATATAGGTATACACACGACTTTATAACAACCCAAGTATTTTTATTGAACATACGCTAACTTTATGTACCTATAAAGTTCGTTTCGCACGTCGTAGAAATAAAGGCTTAATGCGTCTAGTTCGTTACCAGTCACTTGCTAAATTTATTGCAGGCATTGCAGCGATCTTTAATTATTTTAGCTATATGAGTTGTGAGTTCATTTACTGGGCCGCATTAGTGTCCGGCGGGCCAAACTTTTATCACCTTCTAAGACTGGAGACCCCCTGCTTAAGCGACGCATAAGATATCTTGAGATCCTTGTATATTGCGCGGGTAAAAAGAGCAACCGGAAGCCTCGAGGCCCGAATACCCTTCGCCGGGCGGGGCACACACAAGTTGAGTATGGCAGGACTACAGAGACTATTCATATTACCTTGATGGCGGGCAGCAGGAGAAGCGCGTCGGCATACTGCTGCGTGTGCGTGGGCTCGGGCAGCAGCGCACAGCAGCGCTCCACCAGCGCGCCGAACATTAGAAGCGACACGCCCAACGCGCACTCCAACCACGCAGACCTACCGCTTCCACCATCTATACAATTTTTGAGTGTTACAAAATAACAATCAATAAGCCTTTCAGTTTAATATGCAAGATCGGTATCGCCTTTCGGCAAATTGTTATTGATAAGTATTAGTAGACGTTAAGAATAAGGCGACAATCTTACTTTTCAGAAACAAGACTATTAACTGAAGGTTTATATCGGCCTCTGAATCAAAAACTATTAATTTGGCCAGAAAACTAAAAAAATCATCGAAATATGTACTCGTAAACAATTTTGTTGTATCTAAAAATTGTATTCTATCTACAAAAATCAGTTCAACATCAAAAATTCTCGTCAGATTGCTTTTATATTATGTACAGATGTAACACTTTAATGCATAATAACAGGTTTTGATGCCAGTTCACTCTGGAGAGCTGCCACTGCCAGATGAATATAATGCCAACTAGCGGTTCAGATGCCCCGTAAGATCTGAATAGCACGTTTACATTCAATTGCAATGCAAACCAAAAAAAGGCAACAGTTACAACAAAAAATGTTTATAAAATCAACAGTCATTTGCCATTTTATTTCAATTATATCGTGCAAAACTATCTTCAACTACACTCCGAACACTTTTTTATTCCTGTTAGAAGTCTTCTTTATTATTCCTATTCCTAGTACTTCAGATCACGAGAGAAAACTAACGATGACGGGAGTAGCGATTTGTTAATCTGCACTCATTCCAAACTAGTTCCCCCTTCCACCTATTTAAAAATGTTAAACTATTATTAGGTGTAAATAGATGCAATCACAATTGCATGAGGTTCGAAACTCGTTTTGCATACGTAAGTATTTTATAAATAAAGTGAGGAACGTTAATGAAACAAGCTATTGCTACCATCATAGTGCATTTACTTCCAGTAATGAAATATTTAGTACGAGACACAAATTAACGGTGCATACAAATGCGAATATTACAATTTACGTGCGAAAAATAATTTTATTTTATATGATAACCAGTTTATGGGACAAAAATGATGTCTGCAGATGATGACCGACAGCTCGGCGGTCGACGGAGCCGGTCCGGTATAAATAGAGACGACTAAAAATACACAGCACGGATTGCACCTGCGTATCGATTAAAACTGCCTTCACAATACCAAAATGGATAAATAGAATATTACCTTAATAAAATTTTAGATAACTTGAATATATTATTAGCTAAAATAATTACAATACAATATTACGTTTTTTTTTCTGTGCATAGGTATACCTACCCCTACACTTAAAATAAATTTAAGAACGTGGTGTAGCTTCGACAAAAAATATTTCGAATGGAAGATTCCTAACGGAGCGTATAGGGAAATTGAATTCGCGTGAATTACATATTGGGGAGTGCAAAGAACAGTTAAGAGAAAAAATTCTTGGAAAATCCCGCGTTCCGCGTATTGGCAAAAGGAACAGTGCGGTTCAACAGCATAATTAAGGGTCGTACCCTATAATTTTTTTCTCTAATAATTCATAACATTACGTGTAATGGTGTAAAAATGCTGTGGCCACAGTGCCATCGGTGAGTCAGTGTTATTGAACCTGTCTCCGTCAAGTACGCGCATTTGTGCAGGGAGCGCGCGAAGCGGCGCCGGCCCGCGGTGCATCAACCTCCGATAACTTGTAATTTGTAATTACAAACCTTTAGTACCCTGTCCAAGCCACAGGAAATGGCCACGCTTGCAAGCACGCCTTGTATTATAGAAAGTCTCACGCAATGATTACCTTCCTGTCATGTTCCTGGAAGCGTTTAATGTTAGATGCCTAAAATTTTACAATATATTTACCGCATCCTTGCCTTTTCCAAAGAAAACAAAACATTTAGTTTAATTCTTGAACCTATAATTGGGTATTATTTTGGGTATCGTAAAGAAATGAAGTTCATAATCATACATAATAATATACCATTTAAGTAAACATTATTTTTATATTGTATTATTTAATATATCATTTTCTAAATTTATTTGTCTGTTCCTTACATAAATAGTAATTTCATTCAATATAAATGCAATAACACAGTACAAGGAAAGTAACCACGCTTAGCACTCGCTGTTAGCCATCTCGAGGAAATAAGAATTTCCATATTACAAGTGTGTTACATTAGACGGATAAGCGACTGTATAATCGAGCGTAAGCGTAAATATTTTTTCCTTATTTTTGCTTGGTTTCTTCTTCTTTAGGAGAGTAACTTTTGCTCTACTCAAAATTAATTGAATTTAAATACAAGTGTAATAGTAATGCAAATAGATTAGTAAATTTTATTAAAATACCCACTTAGTAGTAATATGTAGTCTACAATACAAAAGAACTTGGCTAGCATAACAGCATATACATTAAGAATAGATTACCTATTGAAGTTACATATCAAGTTTTTAATATAACGAGACGCCAATTTATAAATTGCCCCAGACGTGTAAGTATAAAATATGGTTCTTGGCATGTACGACACCGCTAAGTCAAGTTAATATTACGATAATATTACATATTATGTATTATGGTTGGCAAGGTACGCACTTTAAATAAAAAATGTACGTTCGTGTGCTGATTCCTCTCGCTTAATGCTGAATAGAAGTTATTATAAAAGCAATTTTGCTAATCTGATATTAGCAAAATTGTCACCTACTTTATCTTAACTTAATTAAAATACCAAGTATTACTGTGGTCCTTAGACCTTAGAAACCTTAGATTCATTAGGAAGGTAATTTCTATGTTATATAATAGGTAGAATAATTTTATCATTATCCCAGACAGAAATGTATACAGCAATGGCCGCCTAAGATTGTATTTGGTTCAGTGAAGTATGTACACATACCAATATGGATTTTTATTTCATACAATAATATTTAAGGAGATACTCGTATTCAACTCGTATATCAACTCTAAATCTGAATACAAAATAATTACTAATGTTTAATTGGCAAAATCATATTTATTATAGGTACATATATCATAGATAATAAAGAGAAACGTTCTCTGACCAGTAATTACACTACGAACTATTAACATGCAATTCCACAAAACTATTATTAGATTTTTAAAACCATCTCAGTTTTTAGCTTAAATTTCAGTTTAATATTTAGTTTAATTGCGATTCACGGCAAATGTATGAATGAGTGAGTGAGTGAGTGAGTTGGATGAGCAAGTGACTGACTGACTGACTGACCTTTGAGCGAAGAGGCGGTAGTCTCGACGGCGAACATGTTAAGCGCGGTGAGTTGCAGAAGACGCGCGGCCGGCGTGGGCAGCGGTTGTCGGTGCAACAAAGCGCGGAACTGTCGCAACATCAACGCAGCGCACTCGTGGAACGATTCCATTCTACACATAAGTAAACTTGCATTGCCACTTGCAAATATTTATTTCATATAGTATTCAGTCATATATATACGAGTATATCACTTTGAATTCGTAAAAAATGAATTATAGTTTAAAAGCTAAAAAAACACACTTTAATAGCAAGCCAACTTAAAAAATAATAAAATAATTAACAACAGAATAATCCTTGTTATTGTAAAAAAAATGAGTGTGATACTTTGAATTCTGTTTTTACTATATCTAACTTTAAATGTTGACAGCAAAAATTTTGAAAGTGCTGCATGAAAAAAACAAAAGTAAAGTTTCGGAATCTTTGCCTTAAAGTAATATAATCTGTGATTAAACTTTTCCTTAAAGTAAATTAATAATATAATTATATTAATTATCCTATGACTTACCCAATTTTCGTTATGAGCTTGCCATGAGCGTGTAGATAGCTTGTTATGAATGTTTTATTTAACTGAAACAAAATAAAAATTTTTATAACACAATCTTTTCGTACTTAATGTTCTAATTTGTAGCACAAATCGATTTTCATGCGTCAAACATGCGAAAATGCGAGTCAGACGTCAAATAACTGACATGCTCCTTTCTACTTGTCCCTCTCTCGGTGTGAAAAATAACAAGAGTTATTTTTGCATTTATTATATTAATATTAGTATAAGGTCACCTCAACCGTGCTGAGTTCTTCGAAGGTTTCGACCTGGCGCACGGCGGCGGCGGGCTGTGCGCTTGCGCCGGGCCGCACCCACAGCTCGCGACGGCCGCCCTCGGGCTCGTCCGCAGCCGCAGCCCCCGCGCCTCCCGCGACCCCCGCGGCGCCGCC
The DNA here is from genome assembly GCA_018231225.1 of Noctuana stator. Classification (NCBI taxonomy): domain Eukaryota; kingdom Metazoa; phylum Arthropoda; class Insecta; order Lepidoptera; family Hesperiidae; genus Noctuana; species Noctuana stator. The sequence goes on along the minus strand of DWQK01003741.1, from coordinate 1,877 downwards.
CTCCGACGCGCGAGCCGCCTCTAAAGCCGCGCGACGCTTACGCTCCGCTGTCTCGAACTAAGAAAGAAAAAAGTTTTATTCATAATATGTACACATATAAAAAAAATAGATAATTTAATTTAATAATATAAATCACGTATGTTGTTTCCACCAATCCGCATTGGAGCAGCGTGGTGGAGTATGCTCCAGGCCTTCCCCAGTTGTAGGGAGAGATCCATGCATACCAGTGGGATATTAAAAGGGTTGAAGGTATGTTGTTTTTTAAATCAGATATTATTTACCATTGTACGAAGCTGTAAACGCTCATGTAAGGGTAAATTACCTATCTTAATAAAGGTATATTAGCATATTAGCAGTAAAGTCTTTCCTATCTCTTTTTCCTAGTAGTAGTAGTATTTTTCAAGCGCAGCTGCATAATCTTCGCGAATTAATAAAATTATATGGTTATAGCTATTTATTAGAAGCACATGAAAATAATTCAAGATATTGTGTGATTTCACTGATCCAAATAAGTTCTTGTTGAACGTAATTTTATTTTTTAATATTGAACAATATTAAATCTATTGTAGTATTTTTAGATTGGCATGTAGCAAACCTTTATGAGATCGTAATATTTAATTTAAGTTTCTTTCCGTTTTTCTTACAGTTTTCAATATTTTAATTAAGCAACTTACACGCAAATGAATGCAGGATGCACGGAGACGTCTTGACTTTTGAAAGCGTAGTAAAGATACATCAAGATATAGATAGATTTGAATAGGTATAATAGTTGGAACATTACTAAAACGAGACTGTAGAAGTAATGTTTCGACTACCACAGATTTATTGGCAACATGGCCAGTGACCACGTAATGTGGTTATTAAATACTTAAGATTATTAAATTCAACTATATCAGATAAAATCATTCATACACATTGAAAGCAATGAAGTAGCGAAAATGTATAAGCATTGCAAGCAAAAAATATGTCATACCTTCTTTCTGTTTTCATCAAAGAGTGATATTAAACTTTCACGAGCTGACTGAAATGGATTTGAAGACATCAAACTCCTCATGTAATAATACACAGCGTCCAATTTTCTCCTCTGAAATAAAATAACAAATTCAATAAACATATTAATATATTAGTTTAACTGTATTTACTTCCATTTTCATTTAAAAATAAACTCACTGCATATATTGCTAATATCGCCAACTGGTTATAGGGACGCCCATTCTTTGGATTTATCTGCTGAGCCTTTGTGTACCAAGATTTACTTTTTGCAAAATTATTCGTTTCATTGACTTGCTCCTTATACCTCGCTAAGTCTCCAAGGAACACGTATAACTTCTGGACTGAGATCAAAGCCAACCCTACATACCCTAGCCCCTTAGGCGGCATAGTGTGGTTATCGTTAAGATAATCATCAGTATTAAATTTGTACGTTTTTTCTAGCATTTGAACGAGATTCTCAAAAAATATATATCCTTCCTCAATTATGGTATTTAAGAGTTTAACTATCTCTGGCTTTTCTTCTGGGGAAACTTGAGTTACAGTTTTGCGTAAATTTTCAATGAACAAATAATATAGGATTTTCCAAAATTTTTGTTCCACATTTTCAGCTTGGCAATACTTGAGATCAGACATCAGAAGTTTTTGGAGCGCGTTTTGAAGAACTTTTCTGAAAAAAGAAAGGAGAAATTAAAAGTTGCCTTTGCATATAAGAGAATATCAGAATGCCGATAATATATCATATATGCTATATAGATATATGCCTAATGATTGCCTATGCCATAACAATGTGACAACACACCTAGTCTCGTACACATCGGGCCAGTGCTTGGCGAGTGCGACGGGCCCGCGCATGGTGTGCATCTTGAGCACGGCGTCGGCGCGGT
>DWQK01003740.1:0-11201 GCA_018231225.1 Noctuana stator | reverse complement strand
TGTACAGAAGAATCCATCTCTGATCCACGACAGTCTACGAAGGCTGTGTTGTATGTACGAATGTTATAGTAACTCGTGTCTTAACAGCAAACTAATTACAAATCATAAAAAAAAATTAGGAGCTATCTAGTTATTTTAAATAGCTAGACTAAACCATCGAGATGAACAAAGAGTTTTTAACAATACTAATACAAACGAAACTATGCGCGACAGTACTACTTATTAATTAAGCTCATTACCGATTCATACCATTCCACATTTAAAAAAATATGCAAATCCTTATCAAAACAACTGAAGTACAATAAAATTTTAACCGAGCCTGGCTATAACCCTTTTTATGGCTCGGCTCGAGTCTCTCCCCACGATCGGGGAAGATCTGAAGCATACCCCACAGCGCTGCTTCAGTGCGTATTTGTGGATACGAGTTTGTGGCCAACCCGTGTCCGATGTTGCCAAACCGAACAAGCGGCATCCGTACAAGTTTAACGGTTAAATGTGTCCTTCAAACACGCATGTAATTTGCCACTAACGGTCACCCGTCCGAGTAGGTACTGCGCCCGAGCAGAGCCACGTGGGCTGCAAACGAGCGCCACATCCACCTGCAAATTATATATACAAGTAGCTCATTTCGTAATCAACGGGACCAAGGAATCACGTTGTTCCGTACAAACTCTGCCCCACGTTTTTCTCCCCCTCAGGAGTAGATTACGGAAAATCTAAATGCGTATACAAAGAACACAGCCTCCAAGTTTCAGGCGCTTACGATCAGCGATTTCGGTTGTGCGTCATTCGGTCAGGGCAAAGGTATAATTATATTATATGATTTATATGTACGGTTTTATATGTAGGTATAGATGATTATGGGCAATGAATTGAAATTTTAAAAAATACAAAAATTGAAATACAGATAGGTAAATGAAAGAGTGAATTTATTAAGAACTAAGTGTTTGTTAATATACTCGTCTCCGTCGTTCTGAGTCGATTTATTGTAGGTAGGTACCTCTGTTAAAAATAGAAGCAGACGAGGACAAACGGACGAATTGAAAGCTTAAGGTGGATCAATAAATGCCAATTTGTGAGAGAGGGAATGTTCTCGATAACTTGTTGAAGGGATATTATTTTTTATGTATCATCCAATCACGCAATACGAAAATATGGCAAATGATATCTACCTGCTGGAAAGATAACTTGTTCGATAGTAATACTAAGAAAAATATTTCATTTTCAACCGACTTCAAAAAAAGGAGAAGGTACTCAATTCGACTGTATTTCTTTATGTTTTTTACCTCATAACTTTCGTCTGGGTGAACCGATTTGAATTATTTTTTTTTTATTCGAAAGCAGAAGCCTCACGTGAGGTCCTGTTTTAATTCGGTCCGGTTCTGACAACGGCATCCATGAGACAACCAAGTCTAAAATTTAAGTATGTGCACGACAACTTTGAAGTAGTTTTTTTTCGTAACGCGAGTTATATAATTTATAGTCTCAAGGTAATTTTTAAGTAAAATAATGTCACAAAACAATGTCATAAAATCCTATAATTTTATTAATAACCGACTTTCCAAAAAAAGGAAGTTCGCAATTCGTCGGGATGTTATTTCATAATTAAAATTAATATCTTAGAAAATAATAGATCATAGACTTAATTAACTAGCTGAACGAAAAGAAGAGCGAGCGAGCGTGACAGACGGTGCGGGAGCGAGGATGGTCCTATCCAAGAAAATTGCGTGCCGACGCAACACGATGCGAAGCAGAGGCTACGGCTACATGGTATGCCAAGCCAATTTTGCACAGCTACCTAATTGCCTGTGGGTGGAGTGGAGGGCAGAAGAAGGGCGGCGGCCGACACCGGCCTCCCTCGGCGCTAACAGCAGCCATGCGCCGCGCACATCAGCTTGTCCGGCTGCGAGACACCGTGCACCCAACACCCATCTCCGTGAACAAAGGCGCTTCCCGTCATCATCGGGCAGTCAATATGCTACTAGTATGTCTGCCGGCACACACCGGTCTACATAATATAGTCGGTTACCAAATGTGTTATGAGACGCTCTACAAATCTGAACACCTAGCTTGAAATATCCTCCTTCTTTACCTAAAACCTAAATATGATATAAGAGTATATGATAAAAATTACAATAAGTCTCTTTATATTGGCGTCATTGTATCCAAGACAACGCGGGTCCAGTATGTTGACAATAATAATATTATAATGGAATGAGGAGGGAGATCACCCCTTCAGATCATTATTTCTATTTGTATAACTTGTGTTCGGTGGTAACATAGGCATACGTTACCGCCGCGACGGCGGGCGCCATCGTAATTGGTTCATACTCATACCCTCAAAGGTGCTCCGTAGATGGTATAGGTACTATAGGTACAACAGTGCCTATAGTTAATAAAATTATTATTGGTCCAAAACTTAATATTGCAATTTTTCTACTCTAAAGAAATCAACTGCATAATTGAAAATCATTATTTAAATGCTTTTTAATTAAAGTTCAATAAACAATTTACATTTTAGACGTTCCATATTTGGAATTAAACTTCACTGGGATTCCCAGTCTGAGAACATTCCCGAAATTTATTTTCAGCATATTTTTGGCATACGTATACAATGAATATTTATTAGTTTGGAAGCTCTAACAGATAAACATGTGTGAATAATTTTTCTTATTTTTCAGTTACATTTTTCTACATACATACTTATCGGATTGGTAACGTCCTTTTCTTGAAGTCGGTAAAAAATAAATTACACAGCAATCTAATTAGATGATTTAAGCTCAGAGCACAGCACAACTTCACATAGCAACCCTTCCGAGAATCTCGAACGATATTAGAACGCAAAATGTATAGATACGCGAAAACCGTCGACGGCGCGTTTCCTATCCAAAGGCCAGACGCGAAGTGCCGTATGGGCACCTGAAGGTACGATGCCATAAATAACGCCCTTTCGAAGTTCATCATTTGGAGGCGACGTAGTGCGAGGGAGAGATCTGATCGATTTGTTTACTAGTAGGTATAATTACACCCACTGCGCCAATATACGCATGTGCAATCCGACTCCACCGGGCATTCGACATAAACATAATTGTATTAAATATTATAGATCATACACCGGCTATTATGGCCCACGGATTGCCGACCCTCTCCCGTTATTGATTTTTGGACAGACGATATAATTTTCGTGTACTTCGTTTGTAGTTTGTTTTCTTTGTTTGTGTACACTGCTTGCCGTAACCAAACACAAGCTGAAACGACTATTACTTCATTCCACCTGTTGTTGGATCATCGGAGCGATGTCCAATAATCTAAATCCTTTCGCAACTAACAGATAAATTGAACAATCTTTACTATGGCAAAAGATTCTAAAAAAATATTTATTTCTTTCCTATATCACCTGCTGAAGACCAAAGCTGCATCCACAACATGTGGATTCGCTCGACGCTTACAACAATTTTCATTGGTGTCACATAAAAGTTAAAATTATAGAAAGATCTTCGCGCAGATGATGAAAATGTGTTTTTCGACGAAGCGCTAAAATAGTTTTCCAACAAAGCTGGTAACACTTGTCCATTCACTAGGATTATAGATAAAATCTCACGAGTATAGAATAGCTCAAATTTATCATGTAATTTATAAGGATGAAATACAATACATTAAATAATTTTAAATATGTATACAAAACCTATACAATAAAAATTATCTCTACAAAATAAAAGCTATAAATTGAAGGCATCTCACCTGTGTGGTGACAGTTGGTTGCATCTGCTGAGGCGCCAACTGTGGTATTTGTGGAGGTATCTGGGCTTGCATCTGTGGGGGGAGTTGCGAGGAGATGCCAGGAAGAAGCTGCGTCTGGAGCGGCGGCGGGGTCTGCGGGGGAGGTTGGGGCTGGGATTGCGGCATGGGCGCCGTCGCCACCGACGAGGCCGCCAACGGCGAAGGCCCCGAGCCCGTTGCCATCTGGCCCATTGCGCCCGGGCCCGCCACACTCGTCGACACTGTCGCAGACCCGGGGAGCTGCACAGAGAGACAAGCACTCATAGACGCTCGCCACTATAAATCACGTTATCGACAATCACCAATATAAAACCACACAATCCAATCCCGGCTGCGCAAACCCAACTTTTTACTGATTTAAAAACAGATTACGAAGCCCTATACAAACAGATGCGGAAAATCAAACCAGGAATTATTTTGCTCCTCGACCACTTTGTATATCAAAACATATCGCATCGCCACACTTGACCCTACTTGAATGTAGACTATAAGCTAAATCCTCTACGCTAGAAGACGTTGCAGAAGAATACATCAACGAGTCAACCAATTTCACTTTTATATGTCCATCATAAATAAATAACTATGTAATTATTTTCCTGGGTCAGCCACTTCACCGTACTTCCATTCCTTCTGCACGTAACCTTTAAGAATATTACCGTAAACCAAAATACTTAAATAATAAATTAATATAAATACAAGGATACTTAATCATTTGAAATAAAAAAAACAAGTTCAATTTTTTATTGCATGATTAAACTTTGCAAATAATAGCATACTATAATATCTAAATATGTATACCTAAATCATTACAGCTTGCCAAAGTGTTGCATTGCTTTACACAAAACGCCACTATTTTAAAGTTACAGCTTAGACATAAATAATTATGTAATTTTAACCGTAATGAGATTCTAAAGTCCATATCAAATACTAATAAAATTCTTTTTGCTTTTCCCAACCTACACAAACCATATCAAATTTAAAGTAAGTACCTTTAGTTATTTTTAATTGCTTTCTATAAAACATAAACCAGTTTGAATAAAAAAATTTAAAAGAATACCATGTCATGATAGCATAACGAACTAATAACCAGAAAATAATTTAACCCCTATAATTTATACCAATAACCATCACGAAAATAGGGGTTTTTTCTGTTGGAATATAAAGCAATAAAAACCAATAGATTGTCGTGCAAAGAAAATCCATTAGCGTTTCCGCATTTCCAAACGAATCAAACAAAATTTATTTTAAATTGAAATTGAATTGATGTACGTGGAATTTAATATTCTATTATGATAAGCCATAAGTTAGACTCTTGAATAGTCATGAGTTTTCGAAAGACTGCTATCTTTATTAACTACTGTACTCCAGTTAACTATGATAGAGAATGCCCGAATAGTTTCGGACCGTTATGTTATGATTATGGGGCCCTACCTAAGATTCCGTCGGTCGTAAATCCAAAAATGATCTATTTAATTATCAAATTTAACCAGTCGCTGAAGCGAGCATAGCCCGGCTGATAGTTTGGATCGCAAGCGATCGCATTGTTAAGAAACGTCGGGCGCAGTCGGTACTCGGATGGGTGACCGCTAGTGGCAAATTACATGCCCGCTTCCGTGCTTCGGAGGGCACGTTAAGCCGTCGGTCCCGGTTGTTATCATCAGATAATAGTCGTTAAACCTAGTCGGAGGCTCTTTGACAACATCCGACACGGGTTGGCCACTAACCCGTATCTCCACCAATCCGCATTGGAGCAGCGTGGTAGAGTATGCTTCAGGCCTTCCCCGGTTGTGGGGAGAGACCCGTGCCCAGCAGTGCGACATAAAAAAGAGTTGAAGGCAACCAATCGCTGGACTTTTACCTCATTAAAAACGAAAACAACTACAGACCGTAACATTTTTGACGCACTATTTGTCAACTTAAAATCTTATATAAATTTATCTCGATACTCATAATCTCTTTAAAACTAGCAACAATTTACGGTTTTAGGGCACCTCCAGAGGAGATGATCGAACTACTGGGGTGCGTCTTGTTGACAACTTGTCACAAAGGTTGTATTGAGAAAAAAAAAAACAATAATTTAATTACCTATTAAATAAAAATAAACCTTGTCAGTCTTTTTTATAAATTTATTTTAGTTTTAAGGTAAATCTCTTTTTACGTAAAATCCATTTCATATTGTAATTTATACATGCAAATAAAATTAAATATGGACGTATTTTATCACACATAATAGTTTTGCAACAACAAATATTCTCTTCGTACGCTACAAACATAATTTATAGACATTAATGCGAGATTAATATCAAACCTGATTATAATTACTAAGTTACGCTCTAAATTAATCTTAATAACGTTTTAAATTAAATAATGTACTTCTAAATTGCCAATATCCATAATGCTACTAACTGTAACCTACGAACAGATTTAGTTTACATACACTCATGCAAATGTATTACAGGTCTAATACTAAAATGAAACACATGTCATGCCTAATACATAACAATACATAACGAGAAAACAAAACAGTTCTGTTTTCTGCATGCTGTCACCTCTAGTTGTATTTTGCTATTTTAAATTGGTTATAGTTCATTAACTATGTATGTATTAAAGAATTTATTAATTAATTATTCATTTTTCTTCTACATTTGTGTTTGATTATATTTATTTATATTACACCGTGACATTTATATGAAACATCGAGACTGCTACTCGAGACACATGTACCTACTAGGCTAATAATTTTATCATCCGAAAGTAAAGTGAAACATTGTCAGCATGTATGTACGTATTAAGATGTAATATGTATGTATTTATGTATGGCTCACACCAAACCGAACCACGCAACAACAATAATATGTAGGTATTGTAGGTACATACTTGTATCTCTTTATCAAATGTTTTCTTAATTTTGTTATTGCTGGTGGTGTTGTCAATACAACACTGTTACACACAAATAAAAATATCTACTATCAGGTATATATTTAAAACAAAAATAACAAAAGTTGACTGTTTTGGTAACATTGAACGATATTTGCATTATTTTTGTTCTTAAATGATTATATGTAATTTTATAGTACTTGTACCTACTAGTTAGTAAGTGTTTATTTATACGTACATTGAAGAAATTGCGTTTATTGTTCTTACCTTGTTAATTTCCTCATACCATGCACCCCCACTTTATTTTTACATGCATGATTGTTTTGAAATTGGACAATTAAGGGTATCTATGGATCGAGGCCCACGCTAGGAGATGGATGACAGTCACTTTGTCCAGTTTTGGGGAGTGTGAGTAGTGGAGTGGCTGGTCCTACTTACTGCCGGCACGGTCGACAGCCGGGGGGTCTGAGCCTGAGGCGCCGTCGTATTGCTGGCGGCCGGCGCGGGGCCAACCCTCAACAGCTGATACTGACCATTCTCTGTCTTTAACAACAAATGACCCTGCTGCCCTTGTTGTAGACTTTGCAGTGTTTGCAGGGTTATCTAAAAATGAACGCCTCGTTTCAATTCACTAAGCTCAAACTCTTGTTTGCTTTATATTTTATCCATAGTTTGTTACGGTTCTATTAAACTAGATCACTAGATAAAAAAAATTAAGCAGGTCATTTGTATATTTATTGTTAAAGAAATTATTTAAAGGGGGCAAGAAACTTTCAGATGAAATGCAATATCAATGCAAGAACAAAATTATTACTGAGTTACACTAGAGGATTAGTAAATACTGTAAAAGTCAATGTGATCAAATACTGTTGCGAGATGGTTACATGTTTTGTTAAATATGAAATGATTTCAATAATCACCTTGTTTAGTTCCATCAGGAGTATATAGTTGTATTAATGCTTGTTAAGTATCTTTATTAAATCACACAGTAAATGGAACAATTAGCTTTTTCCCTCATCCGCGAAAATAAAATTGGTTAGGACACCAATAAATCACAATTTTAATAAGTTTGCAGAAATATTAGTATTCTGTGTCTGTTCTACATTATTGTAATGTTTAGGTAATATTTAAGGTATTTTTGTATGTACACAGTAAAGAGAAGCATAAATATTATCAACTTTAAAAATACCCATGATTTCTTTATTTATTACGACATGTTTCCATCGACCCCTTTTTTAAGTAGATATTAAGAGTAGGAATCCTATTATATTAGGTGACTTAATATAGTTGTGATGTTTATGGTGGATTATAACATTTGCATACAATATTGATAAATCAACGCACTTTGCATGCAACATGATATAATGACAATAACATGAACCGTTCATCATCTCACTCACAGGATACTGATAGCTACTGAAGGAACCACCATAAATTCATGTAAAGAATATAAATGTGATTTTGGATAAGTATTTTATATGCGCAATTAAGACACTTTTGATATGGTTCCAATTTTTTTTGGGTACCTATTAACCATTACAAGACCAATTCAATAATTTATGATGGTTGAAGAGAGTGATAAGTGACAGCTGTAAGCAATCCTGCAAGCTCAGGACAAGTTTAGAGGCAAAGAAAGGAAAGTCATGGGCCATAACACCAAGCAGATTTATACTTCACTATTTCCTTTTTAGGGATATCAACTCCCCTTTTACTTCAGTTTATACAAGATTTACAATTACATTACAAGAGGTACAATTTATACAAAAAATTATTTACTTGTATATTAAAAAGCATATTGATAAATAACTTTTTTACTTTAACTCATGCCAGGCTATGATATGTGTATCTTTATCGTTAAAAAAAGTTTGTGCAACAGTTTGTGCAACAAGGAACAAGTCTATGGAATTAAAAATGTTTGCAAAGGCTATTGCAGCTAATGTCTAAGTGTTAATACATCTCACAAATCCGTCTGATATGCATCATATTGGAGTTCTTAACAATAGAGCTCTCCTACAAAGCTGGCTACGCATTTGTGACCCCTCTGGTATCAGCCATGTTCATAGGCAATTGTGAACACTTACCATCACATGGCTCGTCTGCCTGTCTGTTAGGCTTAGATAATAAAAAACATCAATCAAAATACGTTTTACAATGAAAAAATTTAGAATGGTATTTTAGTCTTCTGAAGTTAAATTTTAGATAAAGTGACTAATACATATAAACAGCAATTTCATATTAAAACTCCTAATCAATCAGAAACACAGTATTTCACACCTTGTTTAAACATGTATATATATAATTGTTGTTATTAACCTTATTAATAAATGTGTACAAAAGCCAATATGGCATATTTACAACCAATATGACGTCATGAAAAGTACACTATATAATGTTATAGTTAATATGTTAAAATATCAACTTACGCCAGGAGCATTGGGGCGCGCACCAACCATCTGCGGTGTGCCAATGACTACTCTTGGTGAGACGGCCGCCACAGACTTCTGGGCGGCCACTGGCGGCGCTCCCGGCCTCATGTTCAGTACCTGCACATTGGGGATGAGAGGCGGCTGAGCCGAACCAATATTCTGCGAAGTCACCACTACATTCTGCCCTCCTTGCTTGTTGATGGACATCACACTGGGTATCGCACCTGCCATACTGGAGGTCACCGACATCGGCACCGTCACTATCCCCTGTTGCATGCCCACTTGGCTGACGTTGGTGCCCTGTTTAATCACAAGCGGTGGTTGCATGCCAAGCGCCTTGTTGGATTGCTGCGACACAACTGCTGCGGCGGGTGCACTTTGTATTATTTGGTTCTGTGACGACTGTTGACCGATGCCACCGTTTGTTATTGAGTGTGTTGGAAACGTCACACGATTTAGTGTTTGGGTTTGTATCACTTTCAACGAACCGTTGTTACTATTGAGATTTTGTGTTACGTTTGATTGGGATGCTAAAGGTGGATTCGATTGTACGGTGCTGAATAACCCGCTGCTTGAGTTTGTCGATTGAATGTTTCCACTGTTTCCAGAAGCTATTTCAGCATCACTGATTACATCTGTATTATATTTTTGAACAGCACTAATAGAACTCGCGGAAGATGTAATATTTGGTTTATTTGGTACGATATTGTTTTGTGAGGATACCGACGATACCGATGTCACCAGTTGGTTTTCGAGCGAGCCCACAATCGCGTTAACTGCGTTCTCGTCAACGTCGGTAGACAAAGCTTGTTCTAAAAACTCAGCTGACGCCATTTTATTTAAATAAGCGGATATAACTAGTGTTGAGTTGATCGATAAATATAATCGAAATTGATTTTATCATTTACCTAATACATACTTAAACAAAAATTATAGTTTAAGTAATGCTGCCTAAATTAACAAAGTAATTATTCTCACTATGGTTAAAACAATAGAAAAGATGCGAAAAACTGCTGGGTAATTTTTGAATTTATCACGTTCAGACAGACATCAGAAACGACAGTTTTATATTAGGGAGTTACGGATAGCCTACGACTTTGCCCACATGTACGTAAATTGAGTAGACAGTTTTAAACAGAAAACATTATTTGTATTAGGTACATATTATAAAGACTTTATTGCGTCTAATGTTACCTACATCAATGATATTTGAACTACTTAGTGAATGCATAGTGTATACGTTGCTTACAATTGAATATACATATTTATAAGGTAATGTTTGTACAATATCGAAACAATAAACAAAGTGTTTTCAGATTGTTTGGTGATTAAAACAATGTAGTAAATATTATAATTACGTACTATTTAATTTAGAGTTTTCCCTACCCGCTACGGTTATTTACAGTTTATCGATATCGACAAAGGCAAGCGTTTGTCAATCACTGTTTGATTTTTGAGATTGTCACTTTGACTTTACGTTTTACTCCTCGTTGGTAGGCACAAAAGTGGACACCAACATTCGACATTTAACATGACAATGACATTTATTATTTATAATGCATCTTTCTAATAATATATAATGCGTGTTATCTATGAGCCATCTATGTCTATAAGCTATGTTTATCGAACTAGGTAGATATAATACGTTTCTGCTTCACTAAATAATATAGAGCCAGCTGTTTTATTTTAACCTTTAAACTAGCGACATTTCCCTTATAATCTAAATACCATTATTATTATATTTGGAATAAACCTACATATTAGGTATAAGCCATCTAAATAATGTTAACGTTTATTTAGTAAGACGGTACTAAGATAAAATCGTTTTAAAGAATAGTTGACACCTCGTGTGACCCGTGTTCCTGTCGCCTTGCGTAAATCGACATGACTGAGAGCGATTCATATCGTATAGGTACCATTATTATCTTTAATCTAATAAGGTGCACACTTAACACATGCACGTAGGTATCATTGTTACAAAATATTTCATTCAAAATAAGTTCATATTAGAGGTTAGTGAAACTCTTATATTAATATCTATTAATATCTCCCAGTAAATAGAATAAATAGTAATAAGTTAAACCTTAAAAACATATCAGAAGAATAATTATATAATTT
>DWQK01003739.1:0-11202 GCA_018231225.1 Noctuana stator | reverse complement strand
TGTTCAAAATCCCATACAAAATTTAACTGTTACTACTCGATGACGGATTTGTAAATATTCGTGATACGCCTACTGTAGCTCAAACACAGAGAAAATACAAAGCAGACGCCCAATTATTTATTTATTTAAACTTTTTGTAAACCTTAAGCGTATAGAGGACGAACTTAAAACCTTGGGTCATTCACCAGTAGTAAGCCCTTGGTGAAGGGGAAATGTTAAATAAATCTTAATACTTTTTCTTTACACGGCCTCATAAACGCAAACAAAAAACGCAGTGTATTCCCTCTTAATATTCCCGTGTGTTTATTTGAAATTATACTTATCTTTTTGACATGAGCTAAAACTTTAAGTCTACATGGAAGATAAAGTAACAAAGTGACATGACGTGTTGTAACACCGAAATAGTAACAAAGTATTGTTTACATCATGAGTCACATTGGTCTGGCACACATGGTTCCTTGATTATTGACCACATGTAGATTGAACACAGAAATATTGGGTAGCAATGCACTGGAAAAATTATTTAGTACTGCACAAATAAAATTATTTGTGAACATAAATTAACTACTTTGTTTTTCAACTTGTTTTATCAGAGGGCCTTTTTAGTCTAATATAAAATAGTATAGAATGTTTGCTTGATTCAAAATACATAACATAAAATATTTTAAATAAGTAACATAAAAAGTAAAACCATCTCACCAAGTCCAAATATTCATGGCCAACAGCGACCATTACTGATGAGGCACCTAGCTGCACCACTGGTTCGTATGAAGTATTCTCCGTCATGGCTCTAAGCATAGAGTTTACCAGCTCGGAAGCCACTTGTGGGTCTAACTTTTTCACATGGTTCACGCATGTCTGTTCCAGTACCCTGCAGTAATAGATTTTATGTATCTCCGTCTTTTTGTATGTAAGTAAATATTAACTACATTTATTTATTCATGGGTATGTATGGTATTAACTATTGTTCAGTTGCCCTGAACACATGAACATTAACTTGTTCAAAAAACAAAATGTTCTGGAAGTTTCAATGATTGTAACAAACAAAAATTCCATCAAAACTTGTCCTGCATTTTAGGAATTCAGTGGCAACACAACACTAAAAATACATATCAAATAAATAGACATTATGTTCTTGGCCTATTATAATTGGTGGATAACAAGTTTTTATTACAACACTTGACCCCACAGTTAGCGCAAAATAATATAGGTAAGTATGTAAATGCCTAGCATAAAATTAATTTGAATTCACAACAATGTAATGTCCCTTATCAATTTAGCATTTATAAGATGTGACTGACCTTGACAAATGGGTACATCGATTGCATAATATTATATCACAACACAAATAAAAGTATCAATATAGGTAAATAAAACTACAGAAGCATTTGTCCACAAAATAACTAACAGCTAAATGGGTTTTGATTATAATATATGTTTTATGTTTCACTTCTAAAAATATTTAAAATAAATTATATGAATTCACTGTTTAATTGTTTAAGCTATTGTCATGATTTTCAAAAGCACTACATAATCTTTATATATTTCTACAGTATAATACTATAATAATTTGTTTTACAAATACACAGAACTTCCAGACATTGGCAAATTCCTCACGCCACCCTGTCTACCGTGCTTACTCAGCCTTTTTTCCCTTTTACAAGTTACTTTATTAGCATTCTGTAATATGTTTTAAGATATTAATTTGATTTTATTCTACTAAAGAGCAGTTTTAAACTAAATTAAGTATTTAAGTTAGATTATCTTTATTTAGATAATGATTAATGTCAGTAAAAACACCTTTGCAATCATTGTTTTAGACCCAATTTAAAAACTACAAAATAGTTAATGTCAGTCCACCTTGTCTCAATAAGATCTAGCCCTAAAGAGTGTATGATGCATTCATGTTTCAATGCTAAGATTATCTCTTAAACAAATAAATAATGCTTCACACTCACGTTTACTTGATGTAAAAATTACAGATTTTTTATTTTAATGTCAATGTTCAGTATTAGTATTCAAAAGTGACAATAGCACATTTCATAACTAATCATTACATACTCTTCCATAATATAATGTTAATCCTAAGATTAACCCACATTTCAAGCTGTATTTAAAGGATATTATGTATCTGGGAAACCTTATCTAACTAATGATTATATTTATACAAAGAACCATATGGAATCCATAGTAACATTTCTTAATCCTACTAAATCATGTATTTCCAATAATACTAACAAATTCTATGATCATTATAATATCTTAGATGCATCTTATTAACTATCAATCAGTACTGTTTTATTGTTATCCTTTTACATACTTATATCCTACTTTTTAATCATAAAAAATTTTCTTCGCAACAAGAAACACTTACTTTACCATATTACCCAACTGAGTTACATTTGCTTTCGGCGTATTTCGGTAAAATTCGCAGAATATGTCTATCACTTCATTAGGGTAGGAGGCTGCTATCTTCGTCAGTGACTTAATAACAACGTTGTTGACAGAGTTGTCGCTATCTCCACTGGCTTTTATTAGCACAATTACAGTATCTGCGAAATAAAATCACAAACACTTGATCAGAGAAGACTTTTAAATGTTGTAATTACTTGTTTGTTGAAATTCAAATGAGGTATATACCTTTTAAACACTCCGATTTAGGCGACGACATTTTGGTGATGGTGGAAAACTTTCTGTACACTAATTACGTTAAGAAGCACATTACCGTTGCCTTTCTCTTCGTATTTCCACAAAAGATATCAACGTTATTGTAAAATTCTCACCGTCGGTCGCACGATAACTTTACTACTATGCCTTTGATTTGATTGAATTGGATTGGACATCGACAGTCTACTCATACTCAAGTACTCAACTTTAGTCATTTGATTTGACTTTAGTTTGACTTGACTGACTGACGAGATGACAGATGAAATAATTTTGTTTCTAAAATTGATAATATTTGATGTTAAGTCGACATTTGAGTCAGCTTGACACTGACGACACTGACAGGAACTTTATAGCACAGACTTTTTATAAAAGCATAGATTTTTAAATACTTTGTAATTACATTACGATACTTTTATATTTTACATTTTTGTATAAATTTGCTGTCATAAACATCCTTTGATACGATGAATTAACGTAACTACCGTATACATAACTAAATAATTTGGGCTTAAAAATAAGTTATAAATAGGGTATACAATATTTAAATGATAGTCTATAAGGCAGGTACAAGAGGAACATCACAAACATTGCATTTAATTTGTATAATCCGCAATATAATTAGGTAATTTTAAAAATAAGTCTTTAATTTCCACTATTAAGCAGTAATATTTATATAAATTACGTTTTCATACTAAAAATTAGGTATTGTTATTTATGATATTAAAATAAAAATAAATAATATGTATTAATATTTTGCAAGTTTGATTTTAAAGTCTCTTATGAATCATTAGGTGTCCTCTGCATTCTCTTTAATCAAACGATTTATATTATATTTAGTCTATGCTAAGCGCCTCATTGGACGAAAGTAGACGACTGACGTAAACGTATCTTTACCTCTACCTACTTACCATACTTCTAATCTACATATTTATGTTATACATAGATTGTTAATATTGCAGAACAAGACGAGTATACGAGTAATACTGAGTTACTGAGTGATACCAGCTCGCGTTCATGCAAATCGCGGTATTCGCGGTTTTGAGTAGACGACGTGTGGTTCCCTTCACCGAGCGAGAATATTATCAATTAAAACGAACATCGACCCCGTGTCAGCACAATCACTGCACATAAACGAATCTATAAAACCCATGAGCCACTTTCACCGGATACCTCGTTAATAATTCGATTAGACGGAACCAGGGGTTGCAAATAATCCCGCATATCAGTGAATTGATATCACAATGTGCCCGTGCGGATGGTCAGTTTCTGTTACCGATATATCTGTGTGAAGAACTGTGTGGATTGTTTAAGTGAGGCTCAAGCGTCGGCTCCCACTCAACATTATTATCCCGTCCGTGATTACGTTGGGCCGGGAGCTAGCCGTTCGGGTTAGTCGCCGCGGGGACTCCAAAGCGGTAAATACGGAGTCGAAAATATTGCTCCGCATCATTTATCGTCAGGATTTCGGTGAGTACGGGTCGGGGTCTAGAACGGGCTTGGGTTAGCGTTCCGCAAAGCGGGCGTTCCTCGTCCGCGTAAGCACGTCTGACATTGAAGTGCGCCCGATCAGCTGCCGTGTGGTCTTAAAATAGCTATAAAATACCGTGCCTCTCCTGGCAGCGAGCTCAATCAGCTGATGCGTACAATGTTTTAATTATATCGAATTAGGTAATTAATTGACGATACGAAAGACGCGATCGAGGAGCTCCGTTGACGATTGCGCTTATCGCTACGATAGGAACGGCTGACGGCGACGCTACAATACAGTGATTGTTGTTCTTTGCAGATTTAAAAATGGTGCAGCAAGATTTGACTTAGGTGTGAAGAGGTGAAGGAGTAATCGGGATGGCTCAGGGGAGCTCACTGGTGTGAGTTCCGGGTGAGACTGGTCGCTGGTCGCTGGGTGTGCAGTGTAGTGCAGTGTCTAGTCATAGTGCGTGTGTGAGTGTCGGCTGAGCCGGGATGCCCTCCGTGATGTTGTCCGCAGTGCTCGAGGAGGAGCCTGACCTGTATGAAGCGTTCCCCCCACATGTTGACCCCACCGGCATCACTATCCTGACTGACAGTCCCCCAGGTGAGTTTATTTTGCACCAATTTTAAATTAAAATTAAAATTTTTAATCACACTTTTATCTGATTTTATTTATAGGCTTTTATGACTATTTCAAAATTTATTACTTTACTATAGACCAGTACCTAGGGGTATTATATGAAGAATGTTCACAGCATATACCTATGTAGGTTAATGCTTTATATTTTGTATAGGTATATCAGAATTTTGTTCTGATCAAAACTTGTTACAATAGATTACTGTTGTACCTTTCAGAGAATTGTGTTTCAAGAGTGGTACCTTCAATTCAACAATCCCTTTTTTTTAATATCCCGTGGAATATAAGAAATTTATTTTCATAAAAACCTGGCTGCATCATTACGAACATAAAAACAGAATTAACTAAATCTCTTCAGCCGCTATTGAGCATTGCTTAGCAAGAGATTTATCTTCTTCAATCTTATCAATTTTATATTGTAAATAACACATTGAAGAATGATTCTAATCTTAAATTTTTATTAAATTATAAATAATACATAAATAATTTCTTATATACCCATGAGATTCAGCTTGTATCAACCCTCCTAGCTGGTAGTTAGTATATCATAGCATGAGAAGTCGGTAATAACAGGCAGACAATGAATATAAAAAAAAAATAACTAACATGATTGTGTGCAATAGTAGTGAATTTCTGAATCATATTCTCAGTTAGGTCACTGCTATAAAGAATATTGTTTAAAAGGCATGTCCTTTTTGCACAATAGTGCTAACACACATAACGTGAATGTTTTGTTTGTATGTTCTACAAGATGTTATTTGAAATGTGCCATTGTTATTTTCCATAATCAATTTTATGTATTGAAAATTTAATTTAAGCAGGTACACCAAAAAAAACTAATTTGTATTTTTAATTAATGTTTGATATTTATTAAATTTCATTTATCCTTTTACTAGATAGAATTTATTAACTTAGTATCAAATTAAATTAAAGAAAAAACTAAAATGTGATTTACTACTTACTACAAATAAAATTGCTACAATTTATTGTATTAATTAATATCCATTTATTATAATAATATGAGTGCTATGTTAAATATACTAAATATGCTAAAATTGTCATGACCTGTTTAGGGCAGTGTTTCTCTCTAAGAATTTTGATATTTCATACATGGCAACTTGTGTCAAAATATTTTTTGTCTAGTGAATTGTTTTTAAACTATCATTCACAGCACAGGTTGAAAACTTAAAAAAAGGGATTTTTTTTTGTCTATACGTAATTATATTCAACAGGAAATTACAACTTTCCATAATTATCGTACTTGGATATTGAATTGTTAATTTGATGTTGAGCATTAGGTGTTATGATCCAATCGCAAAACATCAATACAAAAAAATATTCTGAATACTTCATTTAAAGGTTAAAAAAATGTGGTCTCTGTAGAAAAAATTGTTTTCTTGTCATACATAGCAGGCATATTAATACGCCATATTTCACATACGCTCCTCGCGATTTACATTTACGCATTATAAAGCGTATTGACTTCCGGCGACACTGGCGGCGCCGGCGTCGTTATACTTCCAAGATTTTCATTTGATATAATTCATTTCGGTGCGGATATAACAGTCATATGTGTTTTAACAGCGCTATGATAGAAAACAGATTGGTGTATTCCATAAGTAAATATTTATTTGACGCGGATCCATCCTCAGCAACTGTTAGCGTATACACCATTGGCGTTTACGCTGATGGTTGTAAAAAGATATGTTACTTGGGTATTTTGCTATTTGTAAAGGTTGCCGCTTCGCGTGGTTTGAATATAAACGTAACTTCAACGAGTAGGTAGGTAGGTATATACTTCACGGAAACTTCACACTTTTTGTCTTTTCAATTTATTTTCCGTAGTTCGTTTTGCCTTTTAGGGTTTTGAGGTACCGTAATATCGTGTAATTATTTTCTTCCGCTCTTCGTAATTGGCTACAAATTACAGGTTTTTGTTTTTTCTCATGCTATCAAAATCGAAACCTCAATTTGGAATATTTACTCTCTAATTAAATTGTAGAGATGGCGAATTTGAAGACAGTACCTATATTCATTTTACTCTACCACATAATTTTTCTATATTTAGGCATAACATTTTTAATTACAATACATAGGATTTATCTACGATTAATTCTGGTAATATATAAATATATTTAGAATTGTTCGTTTGTATACTAGATTCAAAAGGATTGATCTATTTGTGCTGTAATCTAATTTTTTTGAAAAAACAATAACGGCTGCCCAAATCGTTAATTATATTAGATTTTATCATAAAACAGATTTTTCAAGCCCACATACCTAGCATGTGGCAGGTTGTTGCAGATAAAATAACCTCATTGAAAACTGAAAAAAGTGAATCGTTGCGAGCTTCAAGCGTAATTGAATTCAAGCTTGAAAGAAATTTATATGAACCGCTCGATTTAAACCACTTGTTCTACAGACATCGTAAACGGGAAGCGAATATAATCAAAATTGATCTGTTTCTAGAAAACCCATTTAATCATGTTGATCAAATCTACAAATCCAAAATTGGGTGATTGTAAATGTTGAAATGACTTCTGGTAAAATGTTAAAATGGATTTATTAATAACTTTAATTGCAACACCGTCGCACGCTTCCTATAAACGACCATTAAGAATGGTATGTTATGTTTCGCCGTATCAATAGCTATTTTCGTTAAATTTTTGTAGTTAGGTACTTGGCACTAGTGCGGCGAGATCCGTACTCGTACAAAAACAAGCTTATCTCAACCATACGAGTATAATACATAATATATAAACTCTTTTCCACCACGCAAATGGATGTATATTCTCTGTGTATTCCGACATTTTCATAAAAGCCACCGGTTTTATTTTTATTTCACTCTTCGCCATTTTTCCTCCCCAGAAGTGTTACCAGCTCACTCAATACTGGCGACCTAGTTTAAAAAGTTAAATTTCTGCATTTACTATTATCTGCATTGTAGAACTGCGGTGGATTATAATGGAGAGCCGTTTTAATTGTTCCTTTTTTATATTCCTTTTATCCTTCCTTTGTTACACACCTATTGTGAATCTGTGGAGTAAAAACCTTTTCCATGATTCTAGAGTTTTACTGTGTACTCTATGGGTTCTGTCTCCTAGTTAGTCAACTCTTAATTTAAAATTTCAACAATAACTTTATGCTCACAATATGAATCATCAAAAGACAGGTGAAAAGTGTGATAGTTAAGAAGATTCTAGTAATTATAGACTTATTGGCGTTTTAGCATTTTTTGGATCTATAGGTACTCACGTCAAGCCTCATAAAGAATAGAAGACCACCATCTAAAACACAAGTAGCTTAGCGGTGGGCTATGTAGCTGGGAAGTCTCACCGAGATTTCCAAGAAAGAACTACACAAGTTACCCATCATCATCATCAACCCATCACAGTCCACTCTGCTTGCCAGCGGTCTCCTCGACGTATGAAAAGGATTCAGACCATAATTCACTTCTTGCTGGTGAACTTCAAAAGCCTTTACGAGCTTTTATAGAGAGGAGATACGATATATATGGCCTTAAAACAATTTCAAAATCATATTTCGCTCATGGATATTTAGTGGACTGGTAGAAGTTTCCATGAATTAACACTGTATCACTGATGTTTGTGAAACACCGAGACGTGTTGTGCGTTGCGTTGTCTAAACACCGCGAACAATGGCTCGCCTTAACCTATCCAAGAGATTCCAAGTTGGTTCAATTTCTGCTATATAATAGTTATTAGTTACTAGACAGAAAACTAACAGCATTCAAGTTCATTCAAAATTTCATTGTGCGTTTGTCTCTTAATCGACTGAAGCTATTTTCTAGTTCATCAATCGAGCAGAGACAGAGCGAGGCAGAAGTTTGTATGAATTTATATGTCTGTTCCCAATCTGTTTGTTTTTTGTAATTTTGTTTGCGTGTGTCCATGACAATCACAGCACATGGCATCTTGCTGTGAATGTGAGATGTTATTTATTTATCCTTAGTGATAAAACCAACGCATTATGGTAGTATAATCTTGGCAGAATTTTTACGGGCACAGTTACAAATTTCTCTCGCTAAATAGTTGAATAAGAACGACAGAATGCCTATTAATGAGGAGCTCATTATTATTTAGAATTATTTAAGCTATTCCCCCCTATACTTAACTTGCCAAGTTCTTGTTATGTGTTTTTTATTTACCTATAAACCTTTGATCCATTAATTATTTATATTATAGTATTTGTATGACATGTTGGTTTATACAAAAAATGGGTCACCCTGATTTGTTTGAATGTTAGATTTTATTTCCTCAGTGATCGCTACCTTTTCAAGTTCCCGTATAACTTTCCGAACTCAAAAGGTCCGTAAATTGGTTTTCTAAAGGGATCCGAGACACTGTGATGAGATTTCCAAGAGTACTTTACTCGCTACGTGCCCTTTTCTAAATTAATTGCAGACCCTCTTTTCATCTTTTTGCGTTTTCTCATTTGAGACTTTGTGAAGATAGAAAGGTATCCATTTTTATTTACTTAGAATATGTATATGCTAAGTAAGAAAGTTGATAAATCCTTCATACAGCCATATTATAATTCTTCTGTCCTGCTGTTTGTCCCTGTATTCCCCCTGAACCCCTAGTTGATTTCCCTATTCTACATTTATACCATAACGAAGAGCAAGAGATAAATAATTCTTAACGTAACTCATGGAATTTGAACCCGGACATATTAAAACGAGGAGCTAAAGTGCAGACTATCTAGCTATTACCAGCGTAATATAAGAATATCAATTACAACTACGTACTGTTCTTATAGCAAGTATTATTAATATAATGTTGAAGTAGGATTATAAGAGTGGTGCAGTAACAAAACAATGGTTGACGATGTAGAAGCGTCGCAAATTAACAAATTGGACATGCGAGATAACATTAGCGTGAAAGTAAATTGTGTGTAATACATGGCGGACTTTCCCCTATATTTTGATCCAGTTAATTGCTCGGATGTTGAGAGAGAAGCGATGAAAGTGATGCATTGCTGATGACTCGAATTTCGTAATTAGAACGGTAAAGGGATAAACGAATCTGATTTCGCTGTTGCGGGCATTCATGATTATCAAAGTCATTATCCCTCTATCGACCTTGGCCAGGCCGCCTGATATTAAGTAAATACTGCAACACCTATATTCTCGTCCAACTTCAAATAGGATAGAAGCTATGTGAGATCATGGAGGCGGCGTTATGAGGCTAGTCATGAGGACTGAGATCCGTTCTTGCATCCACAAGTGTGTTCCGGTTGGTGAGGGTACTTACTTGCCTTACGGGTTGTGCAGGTAGCGGTGGTGTCTCCCCGAGCGAACTCTATAAGCTCTATTAAATTCAATTTCCCACCACTTTACTAAGGTTGGATCTTGAAGAGACTTTTGCCTCCTTTCGATTCAATATTTCTGTCTCTATCTTCTTCTTTTACATGTATAATATTACTTTTAATCCCTCCTTAAATGTTTGTTATATATGCAGTAAGTTGTAAAGTTTTATAACCAACTATTGTGTAGGTAGCTGCGTTAGCGACATTATATCTGGGTCGCGGTCGTTATCTCAAAGATCTCATCTTAAATAGTGGCGGTTATCAGTACGTAGAGGATAAGCCACGTTATATTAAATGGCCTAACTCTTATCAGCGGTTCTAACTGGTTACGATGTTTCCTACGCTTAATACTTACTTCCTACTCGCCTACTTCTAAAGAATAACGGATATCCGCCGTGTGTGAACTGTCTATCGCTGTTTATGTGTTTGCTTTTCATTTTATTCAAATACTAACTTATAGATACTTAAACTTTTTAATTTTTTTTAAATAAGATCAGTCATAACGTTGTAACTGCATTACCTTTAATATTAGTTAATATCAAGCGTTTTTGGTTTTTGTTGAATTTAGTTGTTATTAAATATTTAGAGTAAACTGTTTAAAATCTTTGCTTTAGAGCGACTTACGATATCTATGTTACCGCCAAACGCCTCAGAAAAAAAAATCATATAGGTGTGCTCAATTTGAATCTCAATCAAATAACACCGAAATCTAAACCACTATTATATTATTAACATACCGTTTCTCATTTATATGTTATAACTAGTAATTACTAATCATAGTACTAAAGTACCCATTCCAGTTATTCAAATTACACAGTGCAAATAAAGTAGGTGTTTCATTTAGCCATCAATGTTAGACTCGCAAAGAATATTCCCATCACTTTAAATAGCGAGGATTATAATTTGAGAAGATAAAAACACTTTGTAATTGGTATAAAATAGATGGTTATGTACCTATAATATTTTTTGAGTAATAATGAGCAGTTTTGCCCGCACTATGCTTTGTTTTCTATTAAATAGTGTGTGCGTGCGTGCGTGCGTGCGTGCGTGCGTGTGTGTGTGTGTGTGTGTGTGTGTGTGTGTGTGTGTGTGTGTGTGTG